>JAQZBX010105383.1:0-10856 GCA_029593785.1 Cabassous unicinctus
TTAAAATGACGCAAATTGTAGAGAAAAAAACACAAGTCTTACAAATAAGGCTACATAGAAGCAGCCACAACTATCTGACAGGTCAAGAAAGTGGACTCTCATACAGACTTTGCTGTTAAAAATACTCCAGTGATGTGTTTTTATAGGCAGGCAAGGGAAAATATCCAAAAATAGCTCTAGGAAGTTTAGCCAAAAACTTAGGTTGCCAGTGAAAATATTAAATTGACCCTTACTAGAAATATTTCAAATTTAATGAATACTTAAAAGGCAAAACAAGAAGAAACTGAATAAATTATGGCAATATTTAAGTACATAGAATTATTTTCTGTTTGTTTTATTGTGTTTTTCTAATCTTTCCCACTTTCATATTCTATGATTTTCTTTAACCTAAATTTTATTTTCATTCATCTTTGATTTAAATGTTTTCTTTCTTTTCTGTTCCTGAGTGTGCATTTTTTAACCTTATCTAGGAAACTTTCCCAAATGAATTTCAAATCTTCACTTTCTTTTTTAAGGAAAAAAATGTTAATGGCTGTGTAGTTTGAGACGGAGAACTTCACCTTTCTGACATGGAAATCCATATCAATAATACGTCCTTCATCCTGATATAAGCTTCCTTGGCTGTCAACTGTCGGCACTCAACCATGAACTATGACTTGGCAAGTACGATCCCAACTCAGGTTTGTGAAGTTTCACAATTTTTTCCCTTGAGAACAGCCAACGCTGAGCTGGCACACCACTACCAAGCCCAGATCTTTAAAAAGCTCTCTGTTCAAATCCATATAAGGAATTTGGAACTTGGTCATGACAGCTAGAGAATTATGTCCGGCTCTTACTCTTAATTCAATAGCAAATGTGACAGAAGAGAAGGATTTGCATCCTCTCTCTGATAGCCTTCTCCCACATTAGTTGGAGAAAGAGACAGCTAAGCAGTAACTAAGACACAATATTTCAGAATGATGGTCTGTTTCATGGAGACATGATTTATTAAGGGAAGATAAATTTATTTACTTGAAAAGCCAATTAATATTTGTCCTTTTGTGTCTGGCTTGTATATTGTATAACAAATTGTTTGATTCAAAAAAAATTTATATGTATCCAGTACATTTAATTGAGAAGTGTATATATTTATTCATCTGTGTTTACTTTTTAGTTTTTAATTGTTTATATTTTCAATTATTAAATGTACAAAATAAAGTAAAAAGAAAGATACATATATAAAAGCCAATTAATTAACTGGATATAAATTTTAAAATTAAATTCTTATGTCTTACATGTTTAACTCCCTCCTCTGAGGAGCTTAGGAAAGTCATCATAGCTCTTACTTTATAGCTGATTAGGGAACGAAGCAAGGGACAGGAAGAGGGACAGGGCTTGAGTTCAAAGGTAGAATCAGGACCTAGCCTGGATCGTCGTTCTAGTCATTTTGATTTTTGGAAGTTACCTCATTTGTATTTTCTTTAGAACTCTACAATATTCTCCACTGTCTTAAAGTATACATTCATGTCCTCACTAGTATCTTTTTAAAGATATTATACTTATAAATTCTATCTTATATTCCAATTTTCTTTATGTCTCTATTCTTACAGTTCTTTACCAGTTACTAAGTAGGGGTAATCTTAGCTAGCAATTTTAAAGAATATTGTAAATTTTAATGTAAAAATACCCTTCTCAAAAGTCTTCCAACAAATCTTTTCATTTCTCCTGACACTCTGCCACTGAAAGCAACAAAAGAGGTTACGTGTTGATAAAAGTCCTCTTTTCCTGTTTTCCTCACAGTTATTACAGTTTCAAATTCTTACTGGGAATAACAATATAAACAAAAAAGGGTTTGCAATGAATTTCATACCATGTTCCTTGAACTTCTGAGCCTTATAAACATCTCTAGGGTTATGTGGAAATATGTGAAATGATCACAGATGGATTTAATTTGTTTTCCCTGTTTTCTCCATTTCTTCTGTAACCTAACTTAAGAAGATTGAGATTCAGGGACATGGAAAATTAACCTTAGGATGTGAAACACTGATCAAATGAAATATATTCAGTTTAAGGAGACCATTTCATGACTCACAGCAATTATTCTAGAGCATATTTGATAACTTAAAGAGGGCTATCTTTAGTCTTCAGAATGATAAAGGTCTTAGAATGAGATAGAGGTGGTGCTTACATGATGTCATGAATGTACTAAATGCCATTGAACTGTTTACTTTAAAATGGTTAATTTTATGCTTTAATTTTACCTCAATTAAATATATACATATATACACACACTCACATATATATATACTTACTCATTTGCTGTTGGCAAGACATATTCACCTTATACAGATGATAAGAAAACAGTAAGGCTCTTTGTCGTTGCTTATGTCATTTATGTTTGTCTTTGGCAAGTATATAAAAAATTAATAAAGCCCTTTGGAATTTTAATTTCCAAAATACTGTCACTCATAAACTTAAACATACTACCAGTTGCTTAGAAAATGGTGCTCTCGGGTGTGAATGTTGCTTATTTCACAGGCAAAATGTGTCCAGCAAACAATACTGGGAACAGAGCCAAGAAATGTTATTTCTCTTATGTCATACTTTCATAATAAGTTGCCAAAAGCTTTCTCCTGTTCCATCCTCTGACTAAGCCACCCACTCAAAACCTTTCCTGTTGACACTGTAAAAGAATGGTGTTGAAAAAAAAACAAAAAACTTTTACCCCTTGGCAAAAATACCCAGCATAGAGCCCTGCACGCAGGAATATGTAGTAAATGTCATTTTGAAACTCTTTTAAAATAGATATACCTTTACGGAATTCAGAGATCATGAAAAGAAATAATGAAAAGCTAAACCTAGAGACCTGACTCTTTGTTACAAAAGTGTTATTGTCAGAGAGTCTCGGAACCTGGGTGCAAGTTTTAAACTTTTAAAGTTTACCTTATTTAACACCCAGTTTATTCAGTTCTCTAATCCACAGAATCAATATCACTTCAGAAGAGGTGGTTCTGATTTGGCAGACCTTTGAGTTTTCTTAGCTTGTGAAATTGATCCTCTCCACTGACCTAGATTATTGGACATTGTAGGGGACTTTATTAGGCATGAACTAAAATTTATTCCTGAAATCTGATTAAAAAATAAACATTCAGCCATACAGTGGGTGACAATCCATGCACATTTCCCTTACATAAACAAACTGCCTTCAACTAAGAAGCCCAGAAACATATTTAAGTGACAAAACCTGCACAAGGGCAACAATTTAGAGTTCATTTTACGTTTTTCCCTTTGTGGGAATTTTAGAAACCATCATCTGTTTCCGATAAGACTTCATGTGGCTCTTTGTAAATCAGGAGTTGTTTGTTTGAATGTCTTTTTTGGGATTTCTATTGGTGTAATTAAATCGTTCTAACTTTTCCTCTATGTTTAGAAAGATAATTCAAATAAACCTGCTTGTCTTGTTTTCTATCTCCCACATAATCTAAATCTTGCAAGAGATATCCTCATTGAGTCAAACTGATCATGGCAAATACAACATTTGTTGTGTTATTTTTAGTCCCCACCAAATCTCCTACTCTCTAGGACCATGTTTGACAATTATGACACTATTCTGCCCATTACCAGTTAGAAAACCTCAAAGCCACTGTTGACTACCCCCAGTTATGTTTGGCCTCCCCTACTTTTCTGGTCACCAGAGAATGCTGCTTCTCTTCAGAAGAATCTCTCTGAAAATCACCATCTTCCGTTCAGAGCAGTTCCTTTAACAAGCCTTTGTAATTCACCACTTTTTCGTCTTCTGCCCTTTGGCTTCTCTCCCCTTTAATCATCCTAAATGCTATTTGTCTTACAGTAATATGTAAGAAAGTATTTATAATTGCAAAGCACTGTTAACAATAAATGTAAGGTGTCATTATTGTACAATTTTATTAAGTGATTAACATCACCTAATCTTTTGCTCTGTGACACCCCTGAGACCTAGGGTCAGGACTTAGAAGGATGAGGTCTAAGACACTCTGCTCCATGCAAGGGCCTAGGGGAGAGCTTACAGGAGGAAATTCACTTCTGGGATCACAATAGAGGTGGTTCACTCAGCAACACAAATCCATGACTGTGCTGAGCCAGGAGGGAGTCTAGCCATGGGCCTGCTCAAAGCAGTGAGGGAACAAACGCTAGTGGAGGAAGGCATTAAAGCTTGAGTCCAGGTCTCAGCAAAATCACAGAGAGAAGGCTAAAACACGTGATGAGCCACAAAACAGGAAAAAGTGAGATAAAGTATAAATGAAAAGTCGAGCCAGCCTACCCTTGTTATCAGATTTTGTCTAGGTTCTTGACTATGCTGCAGAAATGAATTTCAAGAGCACGTCAGGTTAGTTAGGCCAGTAATTTATTAAGATAGGGAGGGAATCAAAATGGGAGAAAATAACAGATCGTGGGTCCCAGAGAGAGGAAGAGGCTGAAGAGTGATAAAGAGGACCAACTTACAGACTACAATTTCCCATTATAGACTATAAATGCCCAGGTTTTACTTGGGTGTTGATCCGCGCAGGGGGGACACGACGAGAGCACGGTGCAGAAGGCACGAGAGCGAGAGAGAGGGGTTTTTGCACCTGCTTTTTAAACCATTAATTATTTCACCCCTTTGCTAATGGCATGGGAGGAGTCCCAGCTGTTTGCTATTTTGATTGATTACCCCACCCCATCAATCTCCCAGAAGGGCCCAATTATAAGACCCCTGGAGCATATCTGGGCCTTCTCCTCCTTTCAGAGGAAATCTCATTCTGGATGGCAGAAATCTTGCAAGGGTTTTCCAGCAGCCATCTTGGTATCTATATCCATGTGGACTTCTTGCCAGGTTCCAGATCAATCTATTGATTCCCTATCTTACTAGCTTGCTTCATTCCCCCCTCAGAGAATTTACACCTTTATTCTTAAAGGGGTGCTGAAGGGAGATGGTCATGCTTCTGTCATTACTTCCTGCTGGTTAGGGGCAGTAGGCCCTACCTGACAAGGTGTAAAACCCTCTGGCTGTTCTATCTCAGTTGGAGGGAGATGGATCTGACATCTTGGGTGAAGCTGGATGAAGTCCCCATATGGCTAACAAGATGTTGATTCTGGAAGAAATAAACTTGATTAGAATTTTGAGGATATATGGTCCCACTAAGAGGATACTGGACCACAAAAGTAGAAAAGGCCAGGTGCCTGTAAAGGCTGCATTTTCCCAGAGTTGGTGGGAAACAATATTTTTTCAGTTGCGTTATGCTGTTGGTTAACTCTAGAGAGAAGAAATTGCAATAGACAACGAGGTTAGGTATAAATTGCCAATCCCAGTTCCTATGGTAGAGAAGAGGCATTGCCCTTTTAGTTATAATATAGGGAGTAATACAGGAAGTGAAAACAGACAAGGTTTCTTAAAGGGGCGTCTGGTTTGCTCTTCCCCTAGCAATAGGCATTTGGGCTAAGTTAGAGGGAACAGCTAGCTTTGACACAGACACTACTTAGCTTTGTCTCTTGAAGAGGTATTTCAGGCTGCCCAATGACTGGCACTTGTACGTCCCATCAGATGCTTTTGGTGAGCTGGCACTTTCCTGGGCAGCTGGCTTCACTTAGGACAAGTGAGCCAAGTTTGAAATTCCTTTAACTTTAATAGCTGTGGGAGTGATCAGAACTAGAGTAAAAGTTCTTTCCATTTTGTCTGTAATTGAAAGAGAGGCTTGTTTTCTTGCCAAGGTTTGATCAGAACCTGGTTTCCAGGTCCTGAGTGAGGAAAGGTTGCCCATGGACCATCTCAAAGGGGCTAAGCTGAAGTGGGTTTAGCCACCTCATTTGCTATTTCCCTTCTGGTGGGAAAAGCTTAGCCCTGGCAGGATGGCATGTGGGTTTGCCAGTCCACACCAGGGTGTGAGTGGGACAGGTTCTGGAACAAGGGCTAAGAGGGAGACCTGCATTAAGCACGTTCATTAATTACTTAGAAAATGTAGTTTACCAGGACTTTTAACATGTTCAATGTCCTTCTGCATATGATCCAGAATAGAAAAGATATCACCATAATCATCAGGTATATATCAAGAGTAGGAAAGATATAGGTACAGTACTTAATACTAATTAATGCACTACTCAATGCATAAATTTTTCTCTGAGGTGCAATTAATAGATTATGTTCCAGGTTTGCAATACCTTACATGTTCTCTCTCCCTGGGAGCAGGCCATAATGCCAATTATGTTTAAGTTCTACTCACAGTACTCTGGTGATCATTGCTCCACTTGGTATGTCCTTCACACAGCTGCAGCACCACTGACCTTAGAGAGAAGCTAGGAAAGTAGGTTCCAGTATTCCACTGGCCTGGTGCATAGCACCCTTTGGCACTATGAAACAGTGCTAATCTGGAGGTGATATCCATTGTACATTTGGCTATATCGAGCCATCGCTGGCTGCTGCAGGAGTTTGAAACTGCAACATAGTCTCCTTCGACTTCAGGAGCACAACCAGAGATGTAGTAGACACTTTTATTGTTTTAGGGGTCAGTGACCAACCTAGCCAATAACTCAAATGGAAAGACAACACGCAGTGTATTGAATTGGTTTGAATGCACAAGAGAATTTGACAATGCTGAAGTCTCTCTCTTGATTTTTATACACTTTTTAAATACTTCCAATACAATGTGTAACATATCAAATGAACTTAACTTTTTAGTACTTTGCTTCTTACTTCTATACTTTTATCATGAAGGCGTTAATTAGCAGGTATTTTACTTTAGCAGTACAGGAAAAACTACTTTTTCCATGTTTAAAATGAAGACTGAAGATTCCCAGTGGAATCAAGATTAACTTTTGTTAGCACCACTTGAATATGCAGATTGAGGTGGCTTCTGATAGGTTTCACTGTTATGAAGTTACTTTTTGCCATTAATATCAATTTAGGTTTCTAGTTAGTAATGGCTTCCTGGAATTAGCCATTTAAATGTTTCAGTTTAGAAGATGCTTTTACAAACTCTTTATAATTGACCACAACCACATAGACTGGTTAATTTACCTTAGATTACAATTTAGTATCCAGTGGAATTTACTTTATCCATTTAAAAGAGGGCAGATCTACATTTCTTTAACTTAATTTCATTAGATATGAACTTAGCTTTCATCACCTTAAAGATTTAATAAATTTATATACTTGGTATTTCATAAACCTAGGGAGATAACACTCAAGGTAAATAAAATCAAAACTGTTATAGTTTATGCAAGGAATCTTTTTTTCTTTCTTTTACAGGAAGTTAAAACTCTTTTAATAAAATTATAAACTATAAATAATCTCAAAAGCACACTGACTGCTAAAGTCAGGAAAACTGTTTCTTTTTAAAGATCTTTCCATAGCTTTCAAGGACTTTTTCTTTCTTGTTAATATTTGGTAATAGAATTATTAACTGCCCTTATTTTAAGGCTGTTAGAAGGATTAAATTGAGGAATTACAGGACAAATTATGATTTTTAATTCCTCAGGTTAGAAGATAGTTTCAATCTGTCACACCTCATCTCTCCCCCACAGCTCTTGCAAAGAGAAGGCCTTGGGGGTAGGGCTTGTTAAAGAGCTTAGGAAAAACTTTTTCCTCTCCCAAGTTTTTATATTTAGATTTCTATATTACCTTTAAATCCTGCTCAGCCCAGTTTGGGCTCCAGGAATACTTATTCACATGTATAATCGTATATTTGATTTTTCAATTTTAATAGAGTTCGTCTAAGAATTTTCACTTGTTAATTTGATATCATTCCAATGTATGAAGTTATATATTAACAAATAGGCAGACACGAATAGAGTTTGACACAGAACTTGCTGTTATAATTTTCATTCTTCTTACAAAATAAGTTTAACTGTAAGATAACATTTAAAAGATTTCTTTGAAGCCTCCTTTTAGTTACTCTGATTTGCACTGTGACCATGCAGTTTTGCACAAGAATTTCATTCCTTAATTATTGGCTTATAACCAAAATGTCCCCAATGCTTTAATACAATTTTCCTTTGCTTCAGAACTTCGTTTATTTTTCACTCTGACTTTAGCAGACCTTGGATGAGCAAGACTAATTCTATGTATACTCACTGAGGCTATCGAAGCCTCAGGGAAACTGGTTTCTCATGAATTGCTGCTTTTAGGAACCCCCAACAGTCAAGGCAGGAGGCCTCCCTCACTTCCCAGTCCTCGGAGATAACAGGACTTCAGTGGCTGCTGGACTGGAAAAGTGGACATTCAACCCTAAGGGTCAAGAATTCCACCAGGCAGCAATTTAGTCCACATTTGGAGCCACGAGAGAAAGCAGGGTCACTAATACCAGTAGGACAGGAGACAGGGATGTCTCAAGTTTGCTTTCCACTGAGCTATAGGGGCAGAAGCTGTTAAGAAATAATCATAAGCAAAGGCAAGAGGTGAGGCTAGGCTTGAAGTGATCATAAACGAAGATAAGTTCAGTTAAAGATTTACAATTACAATAGTAGGTTTAGGCTAAATCCACCCGGTTATAATTTCAGTTATTATCCTTTTGCTGTTTTATAATATAAAGGCATCTATAAATGATCTTAACTCTTAGTTACAGTTTCTAGTAAGTTTTTACTTTAAGGCAAATTGGGTACCTTTATTAACAAAGCCACAAGAATTTTATTAGTAAAAACTTTGCTAAGTTTTTCTGCTTTTCTAGCAGTTGAACCAATTCCACTTGTGATTTATACATTAAATCCATTCGCAAGACAGTGTTGACATTTAAAGGCTCATTTTTAGTTTACCTTTCACTGTTATCCAATTTGTAATAGGCGAACTCCAAATCTGATTTCCTAGGCACAAGCAAACTGACAAAGTTAAACACAGATTTCAAAGTTGAACACAAAGTTCAGCACATAATAAAAGAAAAGAGAGAATTTTATACCCTTAGCATTTCTAGGAATTCTTTGATCTTAATTGATGGCACATGAGGTTTCTTATTTTCCAGGAGAGGTTTAGTAACCAGTTTGGATCTTGATCTCTATTCACACCTTTTATAGGCACAACTGAGTTTAAACTAATGGATGTTTGAGCTATATTTCCTCATTTCTTTAAGGAGACATGACATGAGGTTTCTGGCCCTCTGATCTGTCTGTCCTCCTCTCTTACACTGGTTTAACTGAAATTCAGGGTTTTATACAGAGGCTACTCTCGGCCATACTGTGGCCACATGGACCAGTAGCAGGCAAATTTTCCCGATTCTTGAGAAAACACTCCTATAGGGAGTTTACTGGTGGGCTAGAGACCATGCCCATTATTCTATGCAGAATGAAGAAGCGGTCTTTAGTCGACTGATCTGGCGTCCCAGAGTCCAAATCTGACTAAAACGTTCACCACTCCAAATAATTTGGAGCCAAGGCTCTGGTCTCAGCATCCTGGGAATTTAATCCAGAGCCTTGCCAACAGGCATCCCTGTGGCCAACCTAGGTCTTGGGGGATACCTGAAACCCCGAAGTTGCGACCAAAGCACCCAAGCCGAATTGGTAGGAGACAGAGCAGTTACTCAAACCGAAGCACCTGAGATAAGTCTCAGGGGACGTTTGGCTGCCCTCTGAATGGAAGGGCCCAAGGAATGGGGACTGTTCAGCATTTACTGCTCTGGTTCTCAGCACCCCTGCATTGCAGGGTCTGAGACTGACTGCACTGTTACCCAAACTAAAGCCCCTGAGATAAATCTCAGGGAACGTTTGGCTGCTCTCTGAATCAAAGCACCCAAGACTTCCTAGGTCTTGGGGGACATTCAGACTTACTTCTCTGGTTCCCACCACCCTGGGAATCAGAGACCCTGCCACCGGGCATTTCCGGGTTCATTCTGGACTTGGGAGACAGACCGAATAGATCTCAGGGTCGAATAGATTTTCAGACTGAAGCTGCCAAGCCGAATATTGCTCCTTCTTGGAGAAGGGGCAAAAAGCTTCTTCCTATTCTTACAGAGGTCTTAAAAAGCAGTCCTAGGAACTGGGAACTTCTCAGTTATACCAGCCATCAAAAGGCCATTAAGCGATTAGAGATCAATTGTTCTAGCTAACAGGGCTTGGGGCCCTAAGGCAATAACTTTCTCACTAGCACATGCATTTTCAGTTTTACAGTTTTTAAGACATTCCAAAGCATTTTAACACAAACTTGTAATGAGAAATTCGGTAGTAGGATTTAGGAAGGTAAAATGTGAGTAAAGGTTAATTATGAAAGGAGCCCTGGCCTGTGATCCCCCTGGGGAAGGGAACTCCCACAGCATCCATTTTTGGCGGGGCCTGCTGCCTTCCCACCCTGTCCCAAACCAGGTAGCCGGGTGTGGTCAATAGGAAGGCGGGTTTGCAAAGGCATGGACCCATGGAGAAGTGCAAGCCCCACCCACCCCCAGGCCCGAGGGCAAAGCTGCGGCTGCTAAAAGGACTTTAAAAGAGGAGCTTTGCAGCACCTGGTGCTCAGCTGTGGGACTTCTGTCTTGGCAGGGCCCTGCTTTGAGCCCCTGCCCTGTGCCCCAGCCCTCCTGGCTGGGGTCAGGTCTCACAAGCCTGGATGCATGGCACGAATGCAGAGAGTTCCCATGCCCCGGCCTCTTCCCTCCCAAGCCTCCCATGGGGCTTGTAGGCGAATCCGTTTAAAATGGATAAACAAAAGAGGGCAGTAAACAGGCTGTAGGCCATAGTTTCACTCACCAATAACCTCCCGGCTGGCACACCATGTTGATTAGGCCAGTAATTAAAGGTAGGGAGGGAAGAGGGAGAAGATAACAGATCATGGGTCCCAGAGAGAGGAAGGGACTGAAGAGTGATAAAGAGGACCAACTTACAGATTACAATTCTCCATTATAGATTATAAAAGCCCAGGTTTTACTTGCGTGTTGATCCAAGCAGGA
>JAQZBX010105384.1:0-10857 GCA_029593785.1 Cabassous unicinctus
TGTTTATAATTCCTCCTTATTTTTGTTCATCAATCTTTTTTTAAAAAAGCAGTTTTATTGAGGTATATTCACATACCATACAATCTACCCAAAGTGTACAATCAATGGCTTTTAGTATAACCACAGTGTTGTGCATTCATCATCACAAAAAAATTTAGAATACTTTCATTACTCCAAAAAAAAACTCCACATCCATACCCCTTAGCAGTCACCTCTCAATCTCTCTAGCCTTCCCTAGCCCTACATAACCACTAATCTATTCCATCTTTTTTAAAAAAAGATTTATTTATTTACTTTTATCCATTTTTACATTTTGCATTTAAAGTCTGTTTTGTCCAATATTAGTATAACTACCCCTGAATTAGCCTTAGGCTGCGTCCCTCTCTCTCCCTTTTCCTGGGGATGTGCATCTCAGCAACCCAGTTCTGTCTGTAGCCTCTGGCCTGGCCTGAGAATTCAAAGCTCTCTGCTGGCAGGGTGGGGGAGGGACGCTGGCAGCTGCAGCTGCAGCTTCTTCTAAACCAGTCTTAATGTTGAAGTTCTTTTCCTCCTCTCTCTTCTGGGTGGTGTCCAGCCTTCCCCTGGTGTCCTAAATCCTAGAACTTTTTTTTTCCAGGCTGTTTCTGCCTGTCCTCTAGCAATTTTTCTGGGAGAGGAGAGAGTCCCTCCCTTGTCTTTCACCATCTTCCTGGAAGAGACTTCCAAGCTGCTTTTTAGTCCACATACACATAAAGCAGCCTCTCTAGTCTGCTCATCCTGACCTGCCCATTGTGATAGCAGCCTTGAGAGCTGGGCAGGGCCAGGAGACTTGTCCTTTCCCCTGGGAGAGCAGTGGTGAACAGTATGGTTGATAGATCCCTACAATCCACTAAAAAGATAATTTTGCTTTTACTAATTCTTCATTATGGACAATTCAAAACAAAGAAAAACAAAAATCCTGTCTCTTGCTTATATTGACTCTTTCCCAGACTTCAAGATATTTTATTAAAAGACCCTTTGGGGGGAGGGCAGTGAAGAGGAGGGAGAATAAAAAGATTGAAGGGAACTTGTCCTACCACATACTTTGTAACTAAGAGCTGAGGCCATTTCTGTGAAGATCTAGAGGAAACGAGAAGTGAACAAGAAGTGAACGGGGTTTTCAATGGATTCCATCTGCCCTGAGGACCTACACTTGGCTGCTGGCTTCAGCTAATAGCCTCAAGAGTATTGGATATCCAGGGTATTTTTCTCTATTGAGAACTAAGCATTTAGTATGCTTTAAAAATTGTGTCAAATGACCTGTAAAGAAACACACAATATTGGGTCAGGTGGGGTTAACCATTAATTAATTTAAAGTTTAGGGGAAAATGTGAAATACTTTGAAATGGACCAAAAATATTACTAGGTTTACTCTCTAATGCACCCTTCCAGGTTATCTGCACTTTTTTACAATTCTGTAAGTTGTAGAAAAACTGATTTTAATACCTCCGGGAAGATGGTGGACAAGTAAGACATGGGAATCTCTTCTCCAGAAAAATAGCTAGAGGACAGGCTGAAACAGCCCCAAAAAAGATCTTCTAGGGTTTAGAACAGCAGATGAAGGCTGCACACCACCCAGAGGAGAGAGGGACAAAGGAGGGAAATCGGGAAGACAGAATTAAGTTGAAAACAGTGGCTTCTGCTGCTAGCACCCTCCCCCACACTAAAGACTTTAGAATTCTCGGGCCTCTGGGCCTGCGACTACAGACAAAGGGAGCTCCAGGGATTTACCACCCCAGAAAAGGGGAGGGAGAGGGACACAGCCTAAGGCTGACTCAGCTTCTGACCCACAAATTTGGTCTGCTGTGTCCCACGAGCCCTTCCAGGCCAGGTGAGACCATACAGTGGTTTGCCCTGGGACCCAGCAAAAGACTGAAGAAATCCGATCTTCGCAATCTACCTCTCCTCTAGCTGGGGCTAATTGTTGAGGATGCCCCAGGAAAGGGGAGAGAGAAGGATGCAGCCTAAGGCTGACTCAGCTTTTGACTCACAAATTTGGTCTGCTGTGTCACAAGAGCCCTTCCAGGCCAGGTGGGGCTGTGCCATTGTTTGCCTTGGAGCCTGCAAGGGGCTAAAGATATACAAACCTCCCAATCTCCTCCTCTACTAACAGGGACTGATTGTTGAGGAGGGGAGTGGAAATATTTCCTAGCCTAGAAAAGGGAGGGCGCTGCCAGAAAAGGCTAGAGAACTGTCTTAGAGCAAGTTTGAATTACAAGGCTCCTAGCCTCCAGATAGGAAGCTCTATCACATTAATCTGGTCTGTGTTGCAACAAATAAACTCAGACCAGGAATTGAACTGAGAGCTGACAAAGAGCACCATCTCCTGGCAGATCAAGGAAGTGCATGTAATAAAATGAAAAATAAGTAGAAGTTTTTTCCTGCTTCTATACACTCCCTGCCCAAGGCCCTAGGAAGCGACTCTACAGCCAATTACTCACTCCAGTGCCCAGTTTTTTGCAACCAGCAGGACAGTCCTAAAAATTCAGATCAAGCTAAAAAGCAGTGGTAACTCACAGTGTCCTGCCACTAAATCCATAGAAAAGAGAAAGAAATTGAGCATCTGAGTAAACTACATCCTAATCAGATGCCTAGATATCAGCAAAAAATTATGAGCCATACTAAGAAAATAGAAGACATGGCCCAAGTAAAGGAATACATCAAAGCCCCAGAAGAGATGCAGAATTTGAGAGAACTAATCAGCGAGATGAGCACAAATTTCCAAAATAAAATTAATGAGTTGAAAGACAACATAAAGAAATAAATGACATCAAGAAGACATTGGGCGGATGCAAAGAAGAATTTGAAACCCTGAACAGAAAAGTAACAGAACTCATGGAAATGAAAGACACAACAGATGAGATAAAAAAACATATTTGAGGCATACAACAGCAGACTCGAAATGAGAGAAGAAAGAATAAATGATACTGAAGACAGAACAGCTAAAATTGAAGAGAGAAAAGAACAGAGAGAAAAGAATGGAAAAAATTGAGCAGGGGCTCAGAGAGTTGAATGACAACACAAAACACAACAACATATGTGTCATTGGAGTTCCAGAAGGAGAATAGAAGGGAAAAAGGGCAGAAAGAGTATCTGAGGAAATAATAGCTAAAAATTTCCCAATTCTCATGAAAGAAATGAACTTACATGTCCAAGTAGCACACCGTACCACAATCAGAATAAATCCAAATAGACCTACTCCAAGACACATACTACTCAGAATGTCAAATGTAAAAGATAAAGAGAAAATTTTCAGAACAGCAAGGGAGAAGCAAACCATCACATACACAGGACGTCCAGTAAGACTTAGTACAGATTTCTCTTCAGGAACCATGGAGGCAAGAAGACAGTGGTATGAAACAACCAGGAAACTGAAAGAGAAAAACGGGCAGTCAAGAATTCTTTATCCAGCAAAACTGTCCTTCAAATATGAAGGTGAATATAAAATATTCACAAACAAACAGAAACTAAAAGAGTTTGCAAAAAACAATCCACCTTTCCAGAAACGCTAAAGGAAGTCTTAGAACCTGAAAGAAAAAGACAGGAGAGAAGGAGGCTTGGAGGAGAGTATTGAAGAAAGAATAGCAGAAAGGATAACCAAAAGAGTAAAAAGACAGACAAGATAACATATGAAAACCAAAGAATGAAATGGAGGAAGTAAATAGTGCATTTACAGTAATATCATTGAATGTGAATGGATTAAACTCCCCAATCAAAAGATACAGGCAGATAGAATGGATAAAAACACATCAGCCATCCATATGTTGCATACAAGAAACTCACCTTAACTCAGGGAAACAAACTGGCTGAAAGTGAAAGGTTGGAAAAAGATACTCCAAGTGAATAGCAACCAGAAAAGAGCAGGGATAGCTATACTAATATCAGACAAAATAGACTTTAAATGCAAAAAAGTTATAAGAGATACAGAAGGCCATTATATATTAATAAAAGGGACAATCCACCAGGAAGATATAAGTCATAAATATCTACGCACCTAACCAGGGGACCCCAAAATACATGAGACAAACTCTGGCAAAACTGAAGGGAGAAATAGACATTTCTACAATAATCATTGGAGACTTCAACACTCCACCCACATCATTAGATAGAACAACTAGACAGAAGATCAATAAGGAAACAGAGAACTTGGACAATATGATAAACAAGTTAGACCTAACAGACATATACTGAACACTGCATCCAAACTCAGTGGGTTATACATTCTTCTCAAGTGCCCATGGATCTTTCTCCAGGATAGACCACATGTAAGGGCACAAGGCAGCACTCAATAAATATAAAAAGATTGAAATTATACAAAGCACCTTCTCAGATCATAATGGAATGAAACTGGAAAATAATAGACAGGAAAAAAGTAAATTTGCAAATGTGTGGAGGCTGAACAACACACTCCTAAATAATCGGTGGGTCAAAGAAGAAATTGCAAGTGAAATCAGTAAATATATTGAGACAAATGAAAACGAGAACACTATGTATCAAAACTTATGGGCTACAGCAAGGCAGTCTTGAGAGGGAAATTTATAGCCCTAAATGCCTATATTAAAAAAGAAGAAAGAGCTAAACTCAAAGACTTAACTGAACAACTACAGAAACTAGAAAAAGAACAGCAAACCAATCCCAAAGCAAGCACAAGGAAAGAAATAATAAAGATTAGAGTAGAAACAAATGAAAATGAGAACAAAAAAACAATGGAGAAAATCAACAAAACCAAAGCTGGTTCTTTGAGGAAATCAATAAAATTGATAAACCCCTAGCTAGACTAACAAAGAAAAAAAGAAAGAAAATGCAATTAAATACAATCAGAAATGAAAGGAGGGAAGTTACAAATGACCCCACAGAAATAAAAAGAATCATAAGAGGATATTATGAGAAACTATATGCCAACAAACTAGACAACCTAGATGAAATGGACAAATTTCTAGAAACACACAACCAACCTACACTGGTACTACAAGAAATACAAGAACTTAACAAATCACCTTTAAGGAGATTGAATCTGTCATCAAAAATCTCCCAGCAAAGAAAAGTCCAGGACCAGATGGCTTCACAGGTGTATTCTACCAAGCATTTAGAAAAGAATTAACACCAATCCTGTTTAAACTATTCCAAAAAATTGAAGAGGAAGGAAAATTACCCAACACATTTTATGAAGCCAACATCACCCTAATACCAAAGCCAGATAAAGATACTACAAGATTATTCACCATTGCCAAAAGTTGGAAACAACCCACGTGTCCATCAACAGATGAATGGATAAACAAACTGTGGTCTATTCACACGATGGAATATTATGCAGCTGTAAGAAGAAATGAAGTCATAAAGCATATGACAACATGGATGAACCTGGAGGACATTATGCTGAGCAAAGCAAGCCAGACACACAAAGACAAATACTGTATGATTGCGTTACTGTGAACCAAATATATTGTGTAACATATTGTTTGATTAAAAAAAAATTTTATATGTATCCAGTACATTTAATTGAGATATGTATGTATTTACTCATCTGTGTTTACTTTTTAGTTTTTAACTGTTTATATATTCAATTATTAAATGTACAAAATTAAAAAAAATACAAATGATTTTTTTCCATAAAAATATATTAATTAGGGGAGGGGATATGGCTCAAGCAGTTGAGTGCCTGCCTCCCATATGGGAGGTCCTGAGTTTGGTTCCAGTGCCTCCTAAAGAATACAGACAATGAGCAGACAATGAGCAGACATCAAGCAAAAACAAGCAGACATTGAGCAAAAACAATGAGGAAGACAATGAGCAAACAATGAGCAGACAACAAGCAAAAACAAATGAGCAGGGAGCAGATGTGGCTCAATCAGTTAAGCTCCCACCTCTCATGTGGGAGGTCCCAAGTTCAGTTCCCAGTGCCTTCTAAAGAAAAAACAAGAAGACAACAAACAGACAATGAGCAAAAAACAACGAGTGCAAACAACGAGGAAAAACAATGAGCAAAAAATGAGCAAACAGACGAGGGAGCCATCTCGGAGGGAGGGGTAATATATGTATACATATGAATTATGTTTGGTGGGATGCAATTGAATGTTGACCCATTTTGCCAATTTTGTATTTATTTGTAAATTCTTTTCAGCATTCCAGATGTTTATATATTTGTCTTCCCTTTGTATTCTCTTTTGAACTGATTGTAAGGTTTCACTGGTTCTCTAATTAATGAATTAAATAAAGTCTCTGACACATGTTCACTTTATAGTTATATAAGTCATGATTATGCCCTCCCTCAAAAATTATATTTTAACAAGTGTCCTCATTTATTCAACTAATATTTATTAGTGTCTACCAGGCATTTGGTTAGATACTGACAATAGAAAAGCAGATAGCATCTTTGCCTTTGAGAACAGTCTAGAATGGGGGCAAATTTGGGGATGGTAGGTAGAGTATGACAAGTGACCAATCATAACACAAATAAATAAGTGCAGTGCCCACAACTCCATTTTAAATCTCTTAGCCATAGAAAATCTATTTTGTTTTATTTCCTTTAACACTCCCCCTTTTGATCAAGATCCTTCTCTGAAAGCATTGCTGATCAACATGTGGTATTAATCCTTTGGCACCAGGGAGGCTCATCCATGGGAGTCATGTCCCACATAGGGGGAAGGTAGTGAATTTTTTTAAATTTTATTTAAACTTCAAAAAATAAAATAACAGACAAAAGGCAGCTTAACAAATTTTGAAGCATTACTCTAAAAAAATTCTGTCCAGGCACATTTGTCTCATTTAATCCTAAAAATATACTCAACTGTTTCTCCCATGTTCAGAAAGATACATAAAAGAGTAGTGAATTTATTTGCAGAGTTTGGCTTAGAGAGAGGCCACATTTGAGCAATGAGGTGGTTTTCATGGGGTGGCTCTTAGGCATTAATTATAATTAGGCTTAGTTTTGCCAAAACTGAAATAAGTTTCATAAGTGCAAGCTTCAAGATCAAGGGTTTGACTCATTAGCATAACTAGGGGAATAGATCAGGCTATTATTCTGGAGAAGAGACAATGAATAAGAGACATTGTAGTGATTATAAAATAAAAAAGGATTAGTAAAGTTTGAAATATGTTATGAATCTAGTTTCAGCAAGATTAAACCAATTAAATAAGTGCTTATGGATGTGGCCAACAACTGTGGCCCTTTGGTGGAGTCTAAATTAGCATAGACATGGCAATTTGATAGATTGCCTAGGTCAGCAGCTTTTTGTATAGCTGGGAAAAAAGGATGGCAAATGGAAAAGTACCAAGAAGAGAGGGTAAGGGCAAGAATAAGGAGTTTAAAAGGGGTAGGATTCATTATGGGAGGGGCAGAGATGAATTGGAGTATAAAAGAAGGGTAAGGGAGGAATAAAATGTGAATAAGAGAGCTAGTAGGATAATAATGAAAGTTACAGTACCATTATTGTATTCGTTTCAATTTGATGAAAATCATGTCTGGTCCTAGTCCTTGGGTTAGTTGTTCACATTAGATGCTGTCTACTTCTGTGTGACTTAAGCCTAAGATCACCAGTAAATATTAATTATATAGGCCTGGTCCCAGGTCTTGGGAGAGCTGTCTACATCAGATGCTGTCTACTTCTTGTCTTTGGTAATTTTGAACTTTAGGTTGCCAGTAGATTTCCAGGCAGAACCAGGGGCTTCCTATAAATGAGAAATATGAATCCAAGAGGAAGTCAGGAAAAAATTCCATTTACAATGGTGACTAAAATAATCAAATATTAAGCAACAAATTTAACCAAGGACATAAAGGACCTGTATTCAGAAAACTATAAAACATTGCTAAAAGAAACCAATGATGATCTAAATAAATGGAAGGATATTCCATGTTCATGGGTTGGAAGACTAAATATCATTAAGATGTCAATTCTACCCAAACTGATTTACAGATTTTATGCAATCCTGATAAAAATTCCAATATCCTTCTTGCAGAATTGGAAAAGCCAATTATCAAATTTATCTGGAAGGGTAAGTGTCCCCAAATAGCCAAAAAATGTCTTTAAAAAGAAGAACAAAGTTGAAGATTCTCACATCCAGACTTGAAAGCATATTATCTAGCTACAGTGGTAAAAAACAGCATGGTACTGGCATAAAGATAGATTGACCAATGGAATCAAATCAAGAGTTTGGAAATAGACCCTCACATCTGTGGTCAAGTAATTATTGACAAGGCTATCAAACCCACTCAGCTGGGTCAGAATAGCCTATTCAAGAAATTATGCTGGAAAAACTGGATATCTATATCTAAAAGAAATAAAGAATACCCTTATCTCATACCTTACATAAAAATTATTTCAAAATGGATCAAGGACTTAAATATAAAAACTAGCACCATAAAATTCTTAGAAGAAAATCTAGGGAAACATCTTCAAGATCTTGTACTTGGTGGTGGTTTCTTGGACCTTATACCCAAAGCATGAGCAACAAAAGAAAAAATAGATAAGTGGGACTGCCTCAAAATTAAATACTTTTGTTCTTCAAAAGACTTTGTCAAGAAAGTAAAAGGGCAGCCTACTCAATGGGAAAAAAATCTTCAGAAACCATATATTTGATAAGGGATTGTGATGGTTAGGCTAATGTGTCAACTCGGCCAGGTAATTGTGTCCAGGTGTTTGATCCAGCAAGCACTGGGCTAATTGTAACACAAGAGCATTTATGGACTTCAATCACCAGTGAGTTTACTGCGTGGATGGCTGATTACATCTGCATCAATCAGGGAGATTACATCATCAATGGGTGACGCTTTTATTCAATCAGTTGAATGACTTAAAAGGGGAAGTGATTTCAACATTCAGAGAGAATTTCCCAGTTCGTCGTTGGACAGGCAACTTCTCCCAGAAACTCATCAATGACCGTTCGTCAGACTTTTATCGGAGCCACTGGTTTGCAGCCTGCCTGCGGAACCTGGACTTGTGCATCCCCATGGTCGTGTGAGAGACTCTTATAAAATCTCATATTATTGACAGATATCTCCTGTTCATTCTGTTTCCCAAGAGAACCCTGACTAATACAGGGATTGATTTCCATATTATATAAAGAGATCATACAACTTAACAGCAAAATGACAAGAAACCCCATTAAAAATGGGCAAAATAATTAAACAGACATTTTTCTTTAGTGGAAATACAAATGACCAAAAGACACATGAAAAGATGTTCAACATCACTAGCTATTAGGGACTTGCAGATCAAAACTACAATGGGATATCATCTCACATCCTACAGAATGGCCATTATTAAAAGAACGGAAAACTTCAAGTGCTGGAGAGGATGTGGAGAAGTTGGAACACTCCTTCACTGTTGTTGTAACTGAAAAATAGTGCAACCTCTGTGGAAGATGATCTGGCAGTTCCTCAGGAAACTAAATATAGAACTGCCATATGATATGACCCAGCAATCCTGCTACTAGGAATATATTCAGAAGAACTGAAAGCAAGGACGTGAACAGATATTTGCACATTGATGTTCAATTGCTAAAAGATGGAAACAACCTAAGTGTCCGTCAACAAATGAGTGGATAACCAAGATGTGGTATATTCATATGATGGAATATTACTCATATGTAAGAAGAAATCAATTGAGGAAGCACATGATAACATGGAGGAACCTTGAGGATATTATGTTGAGTGAAATAAGCCAGACACAAAAGGACAAATATTGTATGGTCTCACTGATATGAACTAAATACAATGAGTAGACTTATGGAGTTGGACTATAAAAAGTGTAGGTTGATGAGAGATGGAATATGGGATGAGAAGGGGGAGAAGATGCTGGAGATATGTAGAATGTTTAATAATGTCAAATGTAAATATGTGGTAATAGTTGACTTGAGGGTAACACATTATAATGAATGTAACTGTTGATTTATGCTCTGATTGTAGCTGAAACGAGTAGTCTAGGACGAACAATATTTGTTGGAAGACAGCTGGAGGATAATATTGGGAAGGTATAACAATGATTTTGGAAGTAGATGAGGATTGTGGTTAGTAATATAAATACAGGAATGTTCTACTACAGGGTGTTAAGAATGTGGTGATACATGGGAAAAATATAACATGTAATTTATGGACTTTAGTTAACAACATTGCAATGTTTTTGTGGCAAAAGCAAAGTTGGTACTATATTAATTGTTAAATAAAAGGTTAAATAAAAGAATATGGGGTTTAGTTTTGTGAGAGATGAATACGATTAAGCTTTTTTTCTCTTCATTTTTTTGTCATTAATAAGGAGACCTTGACTATGTCATTTAACCATCTGTGTTCATCTGTGTATCTTTCTGAAAACTAGAGGAACAACTGAGTTAGCAGACAGAATTAGATGAGATAAAAGTGCCTAAAAATTTTTTTAGGAGTAATGTTTCCATAACCTGTAGCATTGCCTTTTTCTGTTCTTTTATTTTTGTGAATTTGAAATAAAGTTGATAATTAAAAAAAAAAAAAAGAATCAATTCCTTCTAATTTAGCTACACATGGATTAGTTAAAAGTACCTGATAGGTTCATACATGGACATACATAAACAATAACTGTTCAGTAAATATTGTGAACTTACAAAACAAACATGCATAACATCATACGGGCTCCCACACATCACCCCACCACAAATACTTTGCATTGTTGTGAAACATTTGTTAACAAATTATGAAAGAGCATCGTCAAAGTATTACTACTAACTATAGTCCGTATCTTACTCCCCTATACATTTTTTTTAAAGGATTTATTTCTTTATTCATATATTTACTCTTATCCATTTTTACCCCACCCCCTTTTTTGCTGTTTTTGTGTCCATTCACTGGGCGATTCTCTGTGTCTGTTTCCT
>JAQZBX010105385.1:0-10856 GCA_029593785.1 Cabassous unicinctus
TAGTATATAAAGTAAAAATTCAACTTATGGCTTTATAATGAGAAATATAATTGCCAAACAATTCAGATACTGTTTTATCTCATTTCTCAGAAAATCAAAATCTAGGGTCCTTGGTAACCAGTTGAAGTGTAATATTCTAAAGGCCTGAGTTGCAGTGTAAAGTGGATTTGCCTGTAAGTTACAATACAAGGGATGAAGGTCAGAATTGAAGAACAATGTCTTGGAGTGTACACAAGAAAACCTGAAAAGCCCATCCAGCAGGAAGTTGTCGATCTGGAGCAAAGCAAAAAGAGGGAGTACAGACTAAAAATAAACCAAACATGAAGAGGCCAAGAGGTGGTGAAGAGAGAACGTCCACAACAATACAAAGAACCACATCTAGAATGATTCTTAAGACCAAGGGAAAACAGCTAAACTAGTGGACAAGAGCCAGATTGGGGCCTTTGAGAAAGGGCATGGACTCACCCTTTCACAAAAGCCAACATGGAAATCAAAAGTATCAGCAAAAAGAGGCTTGGAGAAAATGGAATCTTAAAAGATGAAATAAGGAGAACCATTATGCTAGCATCATCAAATTAGCTTGATGCAAGCTTCCCTAGTATAGAAGGGACTTGCAATACTGGTCAGAACACCCAATGTCAATACCTCATCTGTCAGCAGCATCATTTGTCAACAACAGGAGAACCATGCTAATTATGTAGCCCTTGGTTCTGCATTTTCAGTTCCTGTCTTCAGCATAGTCCCACCCTGCTAGTTCCCTGAATAGAAGGAGGAGGAGGAATTGAAGAAACTCTGGCACAGTTATCTATTGTTTTAACCTTCTTGGCATGCATTTCACCTTTTTCTAGTAAAGCATCATGATTTTCTCTTGGAGAATCACCACTCTAGTTAGGGAAGAACTCGCCCTCTGTTTCAAGGGATGGTATACTTCCAGGCTGAGTAAATGAGTATATTCTATTTCCCTGGCCTTAGAGATGGTTTAAGAGCTGGACACTTGATGAAAGCTGAACAATAAAAATGATATCAGGGATTTAGGGTGCAAAGATTGAGAAGGAGGCACTTCTGTTTCTGATGCTATCCTAGACTGAAATGACAGAAGCTTCCACCTGGTAATGGTTATCTTTCTACCATGAGGCGAAAAAAAGGTTACCTGAGATAAACTAGAGAAATATGAATAAAAATATTAATAAAGACAAATTTCTGATGACATTTAAGCACTTAGTCCAATGATGCCTGATAACAGTTTCTGTTGACTTTCAGTTATATGAACAAGTTCTCCCCTCCTCTTATTTTCCCAAGGGAATATGAGCAAAGTTAGAAAATCTCTGACTCTTTGAGTTTATCATTCACACTTTGATTTAAGTCAACCGCAGAACTATTTTACCTTGGGACTTACTTCTTTTTGTGTAAAAAAAGTATTCCTTTTCCTGAGGCAGTTGAATCACATTTTTCTGTTACTGCAGCTAAAATGATCTTAACCGATATATAAATTGTTGATTTTTTCATTTCACTAAATCTTAACAATTTTTAAAGGATTTGAAGCTCCAACCTTCCACCTAATCTTTTGTTAGATTTTTGTGCCTAATCTTATTTTCTTTTTCATGCCCTAGGGCTTCAGAGCAGCTTCCAATCATGTATCCTTTTATATCAATTTGTTCATTTGCCAGTGTTTCCCCATATCAGAGCTATTTACCACACATTTACCCTACGTAAAAGAAATATTTTGCTATTACCTATTGTCAAACTCCTTCGACATCTTCTCTTGCTTCTTTTCTCCCAACAGAAGAAGAGGAAAAGGAGGAGAAAAAGGATATGGAGGAGAAAAAAGAGAAAGAAGAGGAAAAGGAGGAGGAGAGGAAAAGAGGAGGATGAGGGGGAATAGAAAGAGGTGGAGGAAGCAGAAGAAGAGATGGAAGGAGACAGGAGGATAGAATATTCATATATAGTGCATCACTATAAAAGCAGTGTGAACTCCCGTGACTGTCTTTTCTGAAGCTGTTCTCAGATGAAAGAGGAGCCTTCCACTAAAAAATGAATTATGTCCTTCTGTGGGGTAAGGGGCACATACAGCATGTTGTCCCCAAGGTGGCTGTAGATGCACCTCATGGAGCAAAAGCAAGGCCTTGTAAGGCATGCCTTTGTAGACACGCACAGATGCCTAAGGGAATTTCTCAAGCTCACTGATATCTAAACTTTGGCTGAGCTTTGGCTCCAGGTTTTGGCTGCTCTGCTCATCTTCATCCCACCTCACCGATGTTACCTTTCACGTGTTCCCATTCTTAACCTTGGCCTCTCTCCCCCACTCTCCAGGTAACTGACATTTGCTTATGTACTGACTTGACTCTGGCCATGTGAAAAATGGTCACTTCCCTTCCTCTTGTCCACCTGCTTGTGTTTGCCTCTGTCTTTCCCTTCTCAGAGTTGAGCTCAAAATAGCACTGTCCTTCAATCAGTTGTAGACAGGATAAAATCTGCTTGTAGCTATTGCATTTTCCATTGACTTTTGTAGACAAAAGTCTCTTCATTGATCAGGAACATATCTCTAATCTAGAAATTAAAATTGCAAAAATAACTCTCCACATAAGTGGGTTATAGAAACCAAACTAATTTTGGAATATTATTTAATAGAAAATAACTTTAAAAATTGATCTAATGGAATAGAATCCACCTTGAGACATTAGGACCATCTCCTGCCAGCCTTTTTAGCATTAGTTCATCACACATTTGCAATGTGACAGGGAGGTCAAAGCAGACTTTTTCAGTGATGCATTCATCATTAGGATATTTTGATAGTGACATTTCCAGCTTTTGGCATGTGCCATCCCCTACAGTCATGTGAGGTAATTCCCTATAAGAAATCTCTTTACACACACATACACACACACACACACATATACTGTTGATTCTTTCTCTGGAGAACACTGACTACAAAATTTATATGTGCATCTCTCACTCTAGATTATAAACTTTTTGAGAGCAGGATTTTCATTTTATTCATCTCTGTTTAAACCCAGTACCTAGTAAGTGCTTATTGTATAGATGGCAATACATGAAGAGTTAATGAAGTGAATTGAACGAAACAGAATTGAAACAAAGTGAAC
This sequence comes from Cabassous unicinctus, assembly GCA_029593785.1. Taxonomy (NCBI): domain Eukaryota; kingdom Metazoa; phylum Chordata; class Mammalia; order Cingulata; family Chlamyphoridae; genus Cabassous; species Cabassous unicinctus. The sequence continues at coordinate 3,102 of JAQZBX010105385.1, forward strand.
TGTATTGAATGTTCTTAAACTTTGAAATGCTAGAAAGCAGAGTTCCAGTAATATTAATTTGGTAGAGGAATGCAAGATGGATTTAGGAATGGAATGTCAAGAGTTATCTGACAAGTTTCTATTTGGGATGACAGAAAAGTTTCGGTAATGAGTGGTGGTGATGGTAGCACAACATTGTGAACATAATTAACAGGACTAAATTTTATATTTGAATTTGGTTAAAAGGGGGAAATTTTAGTTTTTATATATGCTGCTAGAATAAAAGTTTTGAAAAATCCAAGGAACTGCACAACATAGTGAACCCTAAATTAAACCATGAACTACAGTTAATAGCACAATTATAAAAATGTGCTTTCATCAATTGTGACAAACATGCTATACCAATGTAAGGTGTTAATAATAGGGTGGTATGTGGGAACCCGGTATTTTGTGCATGACATTTCCATAAACCCACAACTCTAATTTTAAAAAAACAATTATCTGGCTTAATAACATTAAAGATAATTACTAATGTTTATAAAATACTGTGATATAATAAAAATTAAAAAATCTTTTAAATTATATGAGTTATTTAAATTTTATGATCTTCAGTTTCTTCATCTATAAATGGAAGTTACTATAGTCCTTGAGAATCATAACAATTAAATGACCCCAGGTCACATTATTAAGAAGAGTTTGGAGACAAGATGCCAATTTATTCCAGTCACCATTCTTTCCCTTCAGGATTCTGGTAATAGAATATACACACCAGAAGCAAACATTGCATAATCCTCCACAATGCAGGGTTTCTTGTAATGTCATGTGCAAGCACCCTCAGACTTTCAATCATTTCATGCTCCAGGCTACCACAATATGTCCAGACTCAGAAAAGTTCCTCCAGAGAACTCACCACAAATAACTCACTTTGTTCTCCACCGGAGGCCCCAAAACGCCCATCATCATATAGTCACTTATCCCCAAGCTGCTCCATATAAGAGCCTTCTCAAAGCTGTGCTAGAGGTGGGAGAAATAGTCTCCTTGCTCCCCTTTGCCTCATCATAACTGTATCTCCTACCTTCTTCCTACAAAAACCTAGCTCCTTTGAAGCATATCTTGCCATATTCCCACTTCTTATCCATTCTGTGTTCTCATCTATACATATCCCAATCATCCCCTTTAATGTATTGCTTACATCAGCCTCTAGTTTACTATCTCCTTTCCTATAGCTACAACTATCTTCATTTTTGGAAACTTCAGTGCCTATTTAGATGATCTATTAAATACCCTGGTCTCTCAGTTCTTTAACCTGATTAGCTCTTCTCTTGCCCCACTTTAGTCACACACTTGCATGTATGCATCCTACACCTTGTGATGACCAATTATTGCATCCTCTCGATAAACTTAATCTCAAGCATCACACTTTTCAACCAACACCTCATATTTTTTCAACTTGTCCCCAATAGTACTTAACTCAAACATGTCCTTATCCCCACTGGGACTTTGAATCATACTAAACTACAAAAACTCCAACCATACTTGAATCTTCTCCATGTGTCTTCACCTGAGCAACTTATATCTTGTCAGATAAATCATACCCAGAACAGACTCATTTCAAATTTATGGACACGAATATCAAATGGATAGCTCAACACTAGCAGTGTCTCCTATGCTCCCCTAATGAACTTAATTCCCTACTTTGCAAGACCAACATTTCACACTTTCTCTTCTCTCCTCAAGTCCCCAACACCTGTTCCAAATCATTGTTTCCTGATGATTTGCAAATCTTTTATATAAAAAGACACACTATTGGATAAGCACTGCTTCCTTTTTCTGCCATTATTCCCACTTGAATCTTTGCTCACATACTCTGCCTCCCTTTCTATTTAAAAGGAGAAAGCACCCCCACTCTTGTTTAATCCATTCCTTCCACATGCACCATAGATCCCATTCTTTCTTACCATCTAAATTCCTTACTTCTACAATCATCACCCATCTTTCCAGCATTTTTTTTAAAGATTTATTTATTTATTTATTTATCCCCCCCTTGCTGCTTGTGCTTGCTGTGTCCATTCGCTGTGTGTTTTCTCCGTGTCTGCTTATCTCCCCCTTGCTGTGAGGTCCCGCTGCATCAGCCCACTGCGCCACACTGGCTGGCCTGCCCTCACAAGGAGGCCCCGGGAAGCAAACCCGGGGCCTCACACATGGTAAACGGGGGCTCTATCGATTGAGCCACACCCGCTTCCCTCCAGCATTATTGAGTTCCTTCTTTACACTGGCTTAAGCCCAACAGAATACAAGTATGCCATAAAATCTCTCACTAGGAAAAAAAGCCTTATTTTTGCCCCACATTCTCTCCAGTTACTATCCCATAGCTCTGCTTCTTCTCACAGATAAACTCTTCTACAGAGATACGTATACTTATTGTTTCTACTTCCTTGCCTCCCATTCTCTCCTCAATTTATTCAGTGAGACTTTCATCCCTATAATGCCATTGAAAGGAGTCTCATCAAAGATAGTCATGACCCATATCTTACCATAATCGGTGTCCAATCCTCTGACCTCGTCTTACTCAAACTCACAGCGGCATTTGACATGGTTTATCTCGCTTTTCCTATGGAACACTTTGTTCTCTAGGGTTCATGAAACCTGTTTTCCTGGCTTTCCTCCCACTTCACCCATTGTTTCTTCTCATTCTTCTTTCATGGCTTCTCCTCTCGCATCAGACCTCTAAATATCGGTCCTCCTCTCTTCAATGTCTTCAGTCCTTTACGTAAAATCTCTTACTAAGTTATCTCATCCTGTCCTCTGGTTTCAAATTTTTACGTGGTAAGAGTATTGTGGTTATCTATTTAAGAGTCTTTAACATTTAGAGAAACATACAAACAAAGGGGGTGAAATGATGTAATATCTAGAAATGTCTTCAAAATAAAACAAAATGGGAGGACATGGATGGGGCAGATTGGTCCTGGGATTATGGCTGTTGGAGCTGAGTGATGGATCCATGAGGGTTCATTTAACTAATGTATCTACTTTTATGTATATTTTAACTTGAAATTCTATATAGTAAATTTTTTTTACAAAAAGATTCTCTATACATGGACAACTTTCACATTCATAATCTACAGTCTATACCTTTTCTTTGAGCTCCAGGTTCTCATATAGAACAGCTTACTCAAACTCTCCATTTTTAATATATAAAAGACATCTCAAACATTATAGGATCAAAAGAAAATAATTATTTCCCCCCCAAAAAATCTGCTTTTTATTTAATCCTTCCATATCTTAGAACCTATTACAACCATCTAACATGTTGCTTAAGCAAAAATCCAAAGAGATATCTTTAAATCCCCTTTTATTCATCACCCACATTTTGCTTTAGAGCAATATTTTTTTTTAGGTATTGGGGCCAGGGATTGAACCCCGGATCTCCTATGTGGGAAGCCAGCACTCAAACATTGAGCCACATAGGCTTGCCTGAGTTGGGTTTTTCATTTGTTTGCCTGTTGTTTTGTTGTTTTGTTTTTAGGAGGCACTGGGGACCAACCCCAGGACCTCCCATGTAGGAAGCAGGCACTCAACCGCTTGAGCCACATCTGCTCCCCAGCAATACTTTTGACTTATCTTCCAAAAATATTGCAAAATTTGTCCTATTCTCTTCATCTTTACTGCTAATCCACCCTATCACCATCTCATGTCTCACTGAATTAAGCTCTTGACTCATCTCATTTATAGCACTTTGCTCACCAACAGTACATATTCCACATTGAAGCTAGACCTAGCAATCCTTCAAAAGTGTACCTCAGATTATACCACTCACATACTTCAAATTTATCAATGGCTTTTCGTGACATTCCAAATTCTTTACCATATCCTACATAGCCCCTATCTTCTTTTCCAGGGAGCAAACTTTTGTAGTTTTAAGCCTCTGTGATTTGAGGAGTATTTAATACCAAAATGTAACCTAACTTGTATTGACTGATAAGACACTTAGTCTTAACATTGTACTGTTTATTCATTTCTCCCCTGACTAGAATATAAGTTCTTTGAAGGCAAGGACTCTATCTTGTTCACTGGTATATCCCATGTGCCGAGAATGGTGTCTGTCTCTTGGCAATCAAATATCTGTTGACCCTTGGTTTATTAAACTGTGTTCAAGAATGTGGCTTCATCCTGAGACCAAAGTGAGCCTTCCTCCTTGCTGGCCCAAATTTCAAGCTTCAGAGCAAACCCCAAACCCAACCACCTTCATGGATGAAGAGCACATCCTGCTTTATACACTCTATTGCATTTAAGAAAGAAAGAGATAGAAAGAAGACCAGATTGAGGCATATACCTGGGAATTTGGACTGAATAAGGACAGGGATCTGGTGGAGAGGCATCTGCTGCACTTGGAAGAAGCAAGCAAGACAGTATGCTTCCTGCACCTCAGTGGGGAAAATCAAAAGGGATGTATGAAGTTTGACTCCAGCTTTAGAGACACAGTAATGGCACCAATTAGGAGATAAGACTCAATGAAGATCAGTCTCTGACTAATGAATTAGCTACTCCTCTTCTCTAGAAAGAAATAAGTAAACTAGAAGTATTTTTTCCAATACTCTTCTATGGGTAGAGCGAGCAAAGTCAAATTGTGTAATTGGTAGAGGGAAGTTCCATCTGCAACATCACTGAAGTAAGTCAAACATTGTCTTCTCACTCCAACTTCCTCATTTTCTGGACTATAATGTTAGCAATGGCAATGTAGTGGGTGTAAGCACAGTATGAGCAAGGAAAGAAGGTTGGGTCCAAGATGAGAAGACGGTTTCAAGAGAGATTTTATGCTGAATTTTTTTAGACTGACTTCTGGACAGTTCAACCTGCTTTGGCTCATCAAGGGAAGATAAGACAGGGATTTCAGGAAGCAAATAAATGTGAAAGGAGAGCTTTTATTTAGATCTCATGTTAACATATCTTTTCTCTCTTTTCATATTTTGGACAAAATAAAAAATTAACTTATGAAGACACAACAAACAAGTAAACCCTTTAAATAATGTGGAAAAAATAAAATCTTTGGGAGCACAGTGCCCTCTTTGAAAGTTGACATGTCATTTTCAAGTAAGCTCGCTTTGTTTAAACTAGAATTTGCATCTTAGTAGAAGCTTACAAGCATGTAACCTGTGAGGGGATGGTTGCCATGACAGCATTAATGAGCCTGTCCTATGACCAGAGATATCTTAAAGAAAGAATACGTTTGTGCTCCCAATTATTATCATATTGGTCTCTGTTTTCTGGACAGGAAGGACTGAAAAATCACTCTAACAAAGGAAAATATTTATTAATGGTTTCAAAGTGAGTCATTTTAAACTCTGAATGAGTAAGAGGAGAATTTTACAGCATTTAAAAAAATAAAATAAAATAAGATCTGCCTAAAAATAAATTTTTAAAAAGTGCAGTGTTTTAAATGAGTTACAAAATGAAACTGGGTGCTGATTTCTAACAAAATAAGGTATTATATTTACCATTAGTCTACTTTACCCTAGTATATATTCTTGTACAGTCTTCCTCACTGACGACTTTCAAAACCTTTTTTCATTTGATAATTAATTCAGTAACCTTTCATATGCTTCCTAACTGAACAATAAGTATTTATTGGACACTACGTATTGAACACATATTATATTCCTGTACCACACAAGCTCTTTAAATACAGTATAGATTTTCAACCTTAGAACAAAATTCAACATGGGTTATCCATATTTATTCAAAGAATTTGACTAGGTTTCTCTGAGACATAGTCAGTAAATAGTGCTTTGCCCTCCACCCAGGTCCGAAGGCAGCACTTCATGAACTGTGTTACGCTGTCCCTTTTCTCCATAAACCCCACTGCCCACACCCACTCAAGTGTTCATCAGTGTGTGAGTTCTCTAAAGGTATATATTTTTAAAAAAACAAAGCAAGAGAAAGACCCTACCCTCAAGAAGTTTTTAATTCAGTCAGATAAGATCTAGAATCCTCTTAGAGAAAATTTAATGGAAATTACATCAAAAGATGAGTCTTAAGACCAGGATTCCTCACCCAGATCTGACAGTAACTTGCTGGATGTTCTTAGGCAAGCCATACATTTTTGCTGTGCTTTAGTTTCTGGAAAGTTCTACTCAATAAAATCTGAGTCACTGGTTGGAGCACTCTGGAAATGGATTGGGCTACCTCAAAAAGAAGCGACTGTCCTGTCATGAGGTATTTAACAAAAGGCTGAAGACCCCTAACAGAATATCCTACATTAAACTGGATTTAAACAAATGCAATAGACTGGATTTAAACAAAGGAGAGGGTATGGATTTTTATTTGTTTGTGTGATCAGCTATTGAGGGATGTGTGTCACAATTTCCATTATCACTGTGGATTTCTCTATTTCTTTTTTAGTTTTATTAGTTTTCCCTTTGTTTATTTTGAAACTGTTTTATTACCTATACAGATCCATGATGATGATGTCATACTGTAGAATTGAGCCCCTTTTTCATTATAAAAGTCATTCTTATCTCTAAGTGCTTCTTCCCTATAGTTTACTTAATATTTTTACAGCAATATCAGTTTTCTTTTGGTTAGTGTTGGCTTGTTATCTTTTGTGCTCATTTTACTTTCAATTTTTCTGGCTATATAACTAAATTTATTTATTTTAAACCACATGGTTGTTTTTTAACCCTTTGGACAATCTTAATTTTAGCTTAAATTTAATTACTTCAATCAAAATTAAAATAAAATTTACTTTAATTTTAATATTAATTTTTAGAATATTAATTTGATGTTTTGTTATAGATTACTATTCTCAGGTAAAATTTGCTACTTTTCATCTATTTTGTCTATCCTTAACTCTACTTTCCTTAGCATATTAGTCATAATTATTTTAAAGTCTTTATTTGCTAATTCCAATATCTGGATCATACATATATCTGCTTCTTTTTTCTCTTTTTCTCTTGCCTTTTGCATGTCTCCTAACTTTGTGTGTGCCAGAGATTTGAGGAAAGGGACTATAGAGATTCTGGATGATGTTATATTCACAAAAGAGGCTCCCTTCATATTGTTAGGAAGAGGGAATAAATGGCTATCACCTCAGCTCATGTAGGGACTGGCACTGGGCTGCCATTTTAGTAAGATCCAGTAGAACTCTGGTCTGTCATGATTTTTAAACTTTGGTCTCCTGAACTTTATATTCAGAGTTTTGTACTGGCATGAAACAACTGGCCAAGAATTCAAGAAGTGGCTTCAGTGTTTTGTTCAATTATGCTGGTAGCTAGGGGAGAAGACAAGAGATACCCACACTCTTGCTACTTTGACCTTACTAAACATTTATATTTCCTATGACTGAAGCATCAATACCTTTTGGGAAATTGCTATAACTCTGGTGAATAGCTACTCCCATTTCCTAGGAGTTGAGATGCCCTAGCCAAAATGCAACTTTTCAAATTTCAGAGACAGATGCCCATATAGGAGAGAGTGGTTTCAATACCGACCCAAGCCCTCAATTTACTGCGGTGATCATCTCCTTCCTAGTTGAAAGGATATGTTGAACAAAGGAAAGGACAATAAGAGAAAATATTCTCTCATGGTCCTACAGGCCAATTGCCCCCTATCTCCAACAATCCTATGATGTAAATCTTGTTTGCCCCATTTTACAGCCCTCCAAGTTTATTCAATTAACTTAAAGTCTCCTAGGTAGGAAATAGAATAAAGACTGACACCCAGACTTTAGAACCCATGCTTTTTCTACTATCCCTCCACTACATTATGTCAAAACGTCAG
>JAQZBX010105386.1:0-10858 GCA_029593785.1 Cabassous unicinctus
GTTTACCATATGAGAGGCCCCGGGTTCGCTTCCCGGCGCCTCCTTGTGAGGGCAGGCCGGCCCGCGCGGCGCCGTGGGCTGATGCGGCAAGACCTCACAGCAAGGGGGAGATAAGCAGACACGGAGAAGACACGCAGCGAATGGACACAGCAGCACAAGCAGCAAGGGGGGGGATAAACAAAATAAATAAATCTTTAAAAATAAATAAAAATAAAGGTAGGGGGGAGGGTGGGGGGAAATTAAAGAGGGATTAAGACATTCCCAGAAAAACAAAAGCTGAGGGAGTTCGAAACCTCTAGAACAGCCCTACAAGAGATGCTAAAGAATGCTCTGCAGGTGGAAAGGAAAGGAAAGAACAGACAACAGACAGAAACTGCATGAAGCAATAAGAGGGGAACAGGTGTGGCTCAGTGTTTGAGCAACGGCTTCCCATGTACAAGGTCCTAGGTTCAATCCCCAGTACCTCCCAAATAAAGATAGAAAATAAAGACCTTGGATGTGGCTCAAATGGTTGGGTGTCCATCTCCCATATGGAGGGACCTGGGTTCGATCCCTGGGACCTCCCAGTAAAAAAAGAAAAGAAAGACCCTCTGGTGATGGTAGCAGCATGAGTAAATATAAATGCCAATATTACTGCACTGCCGGTTTGTAACTCCACTTTTCACTTCCTACAGGTTCTAAAAGGCACCTGCATAAAATGTAAAAGTAAATCAGTGGCTTGGGACTCAATGTATAAAAATGTAATTTGTGAACAAAAACATAAAAGTGGGGAGACAGAGGGTATAGGATGTATATGCTATTGAAGTTGAGCTGGAATCATAGCAAACAAGATGGTTTCTGATTTAGAATGTTAAATGTGAGCCCCATCGTAATTACGAAGAAAATATCAGAGAATATGCACGCTCACAGAGACAGAAAGTAGAGGACAGGTTGCCAGAAGCAGGGGCCAAGGGGAATGGGGAATTCATGTAAAATGGGTGTAGGGCTGCTGTTTGTGGAAATGGGAAAGTTTTAGTAATGGCAAGTGGTGTGGGTATGGCAGCATTGTAAACGTGATTAATCCCACTGAATGGCAGGCGTGGGAGTGGTTAAATGGGAAAGTTTATGTTGTGCGTAGGTTCCCACAATAAAAAGAGCGAGCAGCCAGAGAGACAGTGACAATTAAAGGCAATACACGATCCTGGACAGGATCTAAGACGGGAGAAAAGAAGGCTCAAAAGGACATTATTTTCCCTTTTAACCACATTCAAACATGTAATTCAGTGCTGTTAATTAATCACAGTGCTGTGCTGGCTGTATGTATGTTACTAGAATAAAAACTAGAGGGAAAAAAAAACAGTGAACCTTATTGTAAATGATGGACTGCAATTAATAGTACAATTATAAAAATGTTCTTTCATGAGTTGGAACAAATGTACCCCACTAATGCAGTACATTAATAATAGGGTGGTATATTTTCAACATGATTTTTCATGAACTCTATTTTCAACATGATTTTTCTGCAAACCTATAACTTCTCTAATAAAAAAATAATAAATTACAAAAAAGGACTATCTGGACATATGAAAAAAATCAGAATACAAACTATAAGCTTATTTTTTTTTTGTAAACTATAAGCTTTATAGCAATATTAAATTTCTTGAACTTGATAAATATACCGTAGATAGCAGATAAGCGAATATCCTTGGTCTTAGGAAATGTACATGGCAGAATTAAGTGTTCAAAAAACATGATGCATAAAACCTACACTCAAGTGTTCAGAAAATGGACTGATAAATGGGTAGAGAGACAGACAGACGGATAGACTGATGGATAGAATGGCACGCCAAATGTGGCAAAATATTGAATTTGGTGGATCTGGGTATCTGGGGGGAGAGGGGTACGTTGTATGGGATTTGTATTGTTTTTTTTTAACTGTAAGTTTGAAAGTATTACAAAATAAAAAGTTTAAATTTTTTTTAAAAAAAGAAATAATCTGGCTAAACTAGGATTCCACAGTGGGGGGGGTGGAAAAAAAGTATGTTCAGTTAAACCACCAATAACTTTGATTCACTGAAACTGGTAAAATAAAAGAAAAAAGGATGCCTTCTCCATGATATCAAACCTATTTGAAAATTTCCTTTGCAGTACTCTTAAACCTGGGGAATAGGAAAAAAATGTTTCTCCAAGAATGATTATAGTTATACCTTAAGGACATTTTTTAAAAAGCCACAAAGCATTGCCTCATGATGAAGGTAAAGCTCTCCTCCTGTATCACCAGCACTGTCCCTTTACACAACACAGACATCAGTCAGCTGAAAGTGTCATCTATAGGAAGACCCTGCCAATGCTGCCTCACTCCAGACCAAGAGAGGAGGAGACTCCCGCTGACAAAAGCCACCGTTTCTTAACGGATTAGGGTGTAGAGCCACCGGAAGATTCAGGGAGACCTGAAAACGGAAAATTTTCGACTGGAAATACATACATGATGGTATTAGAGGTGCCAACAATTCGCCTTTGGGCAACACCAAGAATAGTGATTTTCTTTAGCACTAAAGATTTTCTTTATCACTAAGGTGTAACTAGTTGTTACACCTCATGTAACAACTGCACAAAGAGGAATTCGATGTTTCTTCTCCTTTCTTTCAGCATTTCCCGCATACGTCCCTCCTTTTCTACTGCTTGCCATAACGTCTAATACACTCTAACGTCTTTTTTTTTTTTTAAGATTTTATTTATTTATTTATCCCCCCTGCTGCTTGTGCTCGCTGTGTCCATTTGCTGTGTGTTTTTCTGTGTCTCCTTGTCTCCCTTTGTTGGGTCGTCCTGCTGCGTCAGCTCACCACGCCGCGCGGGCTGGCTTGCCTTCACCAGGAGGCCCCGGGAAGCGAACCCGGGGCCTCCCATATGGTAAACGGGAGCCCTGTCGATTGAGCCACACCCGCTTCCCCTCTAACGTCTTGACATTAAACGATTCCGTTCCCCTACCTCCATTTCACTTATTTTCCAATCCATTTTCCACAGAAACCTAATTACTACAGCTCGCAGACTGAAAAGGGTTTGCTTTTTCTATCTGAAGACTACAAAAATTTCATGACGCTCCAGATGCACTGTTCAACAGGCAGCCACTAGCCACACGTGCACTTGAGGCAAAAACCAGACAAAACTGAAACCTCGGCTCCCTAGGTGCAGCAGTCACCTTCGAGCACTGAGAAGCACCTGTGGCTGCTGGCCACATACTGGACAGCACAGAGAGGACATGCCTGTCACTGCAAACAGTCCTGACAGTGCTGCTCTACGGCATCTCTGAATTTGAAAAACTAGACAATCCACCTGCTCTACCCTGTCTCCTCCAAAAGGAAAACATACTCAGTTCATGAAAAGGAGTAAAACTATAGGGAAGGGGTTAAGAAAAGTGGTGCGTGAAAATTCCCAGGAGTCAATCTGCACGTTCCAGAGAAAAGAAGAATAGTAAAAGGTCAAGAGATGACAACTAAGAACACAGGTTATTTATATAACGGGGATTTAAACAGTGATTCCGGTTAGGTATGATTTTTGCCTTATCTCTTTTGTGGCAACTCCTGAGACAAATCTTGCCCAAAATATTTTCAGCCAAAGAAAATTACAAATGCAAAGACAAAATAAGTAATATGGTATTGAGAGCCCATCTTCACTATTTTACTTCTTTCACACCAAAAAAGGTGTGAAATGAATTCACACATTCAAAGGTGAGGCCAATGAATTCCACCACCACGTCCAGGGTCCAAATAGTCTGTGCTTCCTACTAATCAGACAGATAGCCTAGCCTACCTTACTAAATCTGGAGAGCGGATTATTCCTTCCACGATGTTGTCACGGATCTGCTGGCGGTCATTTTCGTGAATGTTGAACGGAAACACTGCTTCTCCCGGGGGAGGTTCTCGGTCCGGCCAGTACTGTGTCACCATGTTCTTCAGGTAAATGGCAGCTAAGTTAGAGGGAAAAATGCTAATACAGCAGTACCGAAAGAATGGCTTTTCGCAAAGTCCTTCAGTGTTAAACATCAGGCACAACAAAACATGGAAAATCTTATGATTATAAATAGCCACGCAGGATCAAGAAATGGATAAGAACTTCTCTCTTTACCTAGTAAAGAAAGTCTAAGTAGAAGGCATTTTGTCAAATCAAGCTCCAGAGTTTAAAGGACAGAAAAGTGAGTTAGAAATCAAGTATATATCCTTGGAGTAAATACGAGGTGATCTAAATGAGACCCTACTAAATGTACTTTGGGTTCAAAAGGGTCAGTTTTCATAATGTCTAATAGAGAGTTGACAATAGGTAAAACTGTACTTTCCTTCATGTAGACTGCTGTTTTTGCTTATTTTCTTTTGTCTGCTATTATTCTACCACATTGAAGTATGTATTATGTACGCTTTTAAAAGTATTGGTAATTTCCATTTGACCTTTTTGAAATGTTTACTACTTGTAAATATAACAATAGAGAGAAGGACATCAGTCTTCAAATATATTTGGAGAATGTCAGGAAAATTTTTTATCTGTTTGTTTCTATCAGTTAAAATACATAACTGATGATTACATTCTTTTTAATGACCTTCAACCTCAACTTTTAACAAAAGGCTTCTGAAATAGGATGTTTTGTAATTTTTTGTTAATATACTATTAACTTCCTTGGTGAGAAGCTGGACAGGCAGGAGAGAGGCAGAGGGGGATGACCACGTGGCAATGAAGACAGAGCATGCCATGGACTGCGGCAAGGAACACACACTCCGAAGCCAGACGAGCAGGTGCTTCCCTGAGGACTTCCAGGAAGCATGGTGCTGCTGACAGCTTGATTGGGACTTCCAGCCTCAGAACTGAGAGACAGTTAAAAGCAACAACTCCGGGGCTTTTGAGGATGAACGTGACGCCTCCTCCCACGCGCTGAACACAGAATGTGAGTGAACACTCACAACGTCATGCTGTGGTGTGTAAGAACACAGACGCACGATCTGTGAAGCATCATAACTTCCCACCCTGAACCTCCACTCTCTTGTCCCACCTCATTCAATTCTAACAACAAGCTTCTTGAAGTGCTTCTGGGCTGATCAGAGGCATCTTTCTGATTAAGTTCTGCATTCTAGAATCCTTACATTAATCTTAATGAATAAACAGTCTCTGAATAAATAACTCTTAACCATAGACTGAATTTTTACATCTTCTCCCTATGCATCTTTTAGAAATAAAAAACTTGTAACTCATGGAAAATAGCACACTATTTTTCAAGTGATGATCGCACATCAGTCAGCACCTATGACTTTTCCAGATCTAAGACCCTGTACTACCACTTTTAAATCCAAGCTACTCTGCTTCTTATAGCAACTCCAAAATGTACTAAAGAAAATACATTTCTGAATCTAAGTTTATATAGATTTCAGAATTTTAATAAAGGATTTCTACTTCAGAGGTAAGGAATGAAAAAAAAGTTTTGTTTTCTTATTTTTTTAACTGAAAAAACGTGGCTTGAGAGCTTCCTAATCAAAACTACCCTAAGTTTAAGTCTGGGCCCCTTCTCTGAACATTACATGATGATATTAATAATGCTATTGTGATTAGGGGAGGAGCAAACATCCACATTTACTTTGTTCCACTTGGAAACATCAAAAATTTTCCCCTACTTCTTGAAAATTTATATTAAGGGGGAAAGGACATTCACTAATGAACTTGCTTGACTATAGCAAGAATATTTTATAATTGCCCACAAGCAAAACAAAAAAGCCTTGACTACTGTACAGAGCAGAGATATGTCTTTCCGTTTAATATTGACTTTTTGAATCAAGGATCACATCCTTTTTCTAGATGTCACGCTAAAATGATACTGAGCGTTGCCATAAAGGTCTTGGGCGCATGCGCACGTGCGCACACACACACATATGTATATATTTTAAGGAGGTACCAGGGATTGAACTCAGGACCCCGCACATGGGAAGCAGGTGCTCAACCACTGAGCTACATCCACTCCCCCTTATATTTTAATAACAGATTAAGTAGTACAGAAAATTGATAGATGGACTTAAATTCAGAACAGTTAAAATGTAGAATTTAACATAATATGTATTTCAGACTATAATAAAGAAAAAAATGGCTTCTCTCAAAGATAGAAAATTATCCTAATCAATTATGCCACGATCAACCATCAAGATAAACACTCTCCAGTGGCTAACAGATTTGAAATCCACATAAATTATGAAGAAAAAAATTGCCTTTAAGTGCTGTTTACAGTATATATCAAAAATTAATTAAAAAAAAAAAAAACTTAATTTCCTAAGTTGTTAGGATTCAAAGTTATAGAGAGTTGGTGAGGATATGGGAAATTCAGCATTCTAATGCACAGACATAAAAAGTAAGCAGAGGCAATTGGGTGATAACATTAAAAATGCTAAACGTTAATATTGTTAATATCTATTGACCTATCATTTCCATTTCTTACAAATTATCCTATGAAAATATTGCCACAATTACCTACAATACATGACCAATGATCCCCATTTTAGCAATGTCTCTGTCAACAACAACAAAAAGGAACAAAGGGAAACACCCATTAACAAGAAGCTTAAACTATGGCAATGCCATACAAATACTGAACCGCTGTATGCCCTGGTGAGGAACAACCCCCACAGATAAACTGTTAAATGAAAAAGGAAATTGTAAAATAGCATGTGTAACAGGTTTTTATTGCTTTTTAAAGACGGTTTAACTATAGGAAAAAAGAATCATGTAACGATGCACGAAAATTGATAGCAGCTATTGTTGGGGGTAGGAGTAAAAGCAGTACTATATAAATTCTGTGTTTTTGTAATGTTTAAATTTCATACAGAGAAGGCATGTTAATTTAATAGATCTTTAAAGGTTTTTAAATAGTTTTTTTTTTTCTTTAAAGCTTCACAGGAGCTTTATGATGAACCCGTAATTCTTAGGTTATTAAAATATGTTCCATTTAGGAAAATGAGGTTTCAGAAACAGCATTATTTTATAAAACAAAGATTAACAAGTAAAAATTATGGTTTCAAAAAACGTTTATAAAAGTCTTATAAACCTTATTGAAGTAAAAAAATAAATCCAATGTGAATGTTTCTCCATAGGTTTTTCTCTTTACCTTAATTACAAAGTGATCTTTTAGGAAATCATATATAGTTATCAACACTTTCCCGAAGCTTAATAGCTCCTAAATTTTTAAATTCTAAGTTCAAATAAAATAAAAAAACTTTTATCAGCAGTAGAGGATGATCCCAATTCTATATAATTGTTCATCTCTCCTTCTACCTAAACAAATGCGAAGTACTGTGTCATTTCTGAGCGATGGATGTTGGGTCATTTCTTCCTTGCTTCCTTTGAATTCTTCTGTACTTCCCAATTTATTTGTAAGGAGTATACATCACTTATAAAATAAAGTATTTTTAAATATATGTTGTGTTCTAATTACCTACTCTGTCATTTTAACCCTTTTATCTTGTACTTACTCTTTTCTCAGGACTCATAATGCTCCAAAGCTTTTCTCCATTCTTAAACTTCGGGGCTCTAAAGACAAGCCAATTTTTTAAAAAAAAGGACAATGCACAAGGATCACGGAACTGCCCACAAGGTCCTACTGATGCAAGCATAAGTTTCATGTTTGAAACAGAAGGTCCTGTGTCTCATCCACCTGCTCAGGAATATCAGTCCAATATATCACTTCCATATCTGATGCATAAACAGAGCCCAAATTCACAAACATGAAGTTCATGTTTCTAACACATGGGCCCAAAGCCTAGGCCACCAGGAAGCGCAGAAGATTAGGGAGAGCAAGCTTTTAAAATTGGGAAAGTTAAGGAAAAGCATGGCAAAGGAACAGAGATAAAGAACTGGTGGGTGGGAGGGAGAGGAGGAAAGAAAAAGCTAGGGTAGGTTTGAGAGCTAAGTACCCACCCTAAGTTTCCAGGGGAAAAGAAAGAGAGCTTTCAAGCCATGAGAAATACTTCACGCACACTTTCTATTTTTCCAAGAAATCAGATATTTAGAATTAAAATAAATCTTTCATTCTACTTTCACCTACAAATAAATTTATAAAGGAGAAAAAGCCAACTTACCTGCCTGGCGTACTGGAAATTCCACATGGTCAGAGACTATAATCCGAAGTAAACTGGGGGCAAAATTGATAATCTTGTAGGACTGAAATTACAAAGATTATTTTATAAGATAGGCACACACACACAATAGCTGTCAGCAACTGTTACTGAATACCTTACGGTCCAAAAAAAAACTTCTAAGAGAATATGACCTTTTGACATATTACCAAAATGCTCTCTAGAAATGGTGTAACAATTTTCACTCCCAACAGCAGTATATGAATGTCTCTATATACGCAATATAGGTGTTATCATTTCTTTGAAACTTTAAAACATTATTAATATTTTAAACTACATCTGCTCTATTACTTGGGAGGTTGTATTTTTTTCATGTTTGTTGGTTGTTTTCTTCTGCAAAATTCCTTGTTCCCTTTATCCTTCTGTTATTGGAATATTTGTTTTATTCTCGATTAATTCTAAGCGATTTATGAATTTAAAATCTCAACTCTATTTGCCCTACACATCCAAATTAAAGCTTATTTGTGCTTTAATTTTGCTTATGGTGTTTCTGACTAGCAGAAAACAGGAAAGCGTGGGCTATAGAAAACAGCAGACCCAACACAGGGCAGCAAGATGTGCCAAGGAGCCGAGCGCGAGCTAGGGCAGGAGACCGGCCCAGCCTGGGACGGTGCTCAAAAGGCAAGCACTGGGGGCAGCCCTCTGCTGCTCTACCGCACGGCACACCTGACAAGGCCCAGGTGAGCCTGCGCTGGCCGAGCTCCTGCTCTGACCTGTGCTATGTTGACCTCCTGAGGTTGGCCAGTGACCTTTGAAGAAAAAAAAGAACAAAGCAGCCCATTCCTATGACCATAATTTTCTCCAGGCGCCAGTACACCTGGGGTGTTTTACAGCCCTGCTCACTGTCTTAACCAGAAGCAGCTCCATGATTCCCAGAGCTCACACGTGGCCTTGCCCACGGACATTCCCAGAAGAAAAGTTGCAAATTCTCAGTGAAGTTAAAGCCTGACAATGACCCAGAGATTTTGTGAGTTATGTTGGCACAGATTTGTGTATACATGTCCATTTTCAGTTAGCAACCATTCATATTCATTTATTTATGAAGAGATTTGCTGAGATAAACTGGTGTGGTGAGGATAGGCATCTGTAAAGTACTGCTCCTCCTGATCGGGCGGGGGAGGCTCCCAGGCAGCAAGGGTCAGCTGGGATCGGACCGTGTGGTCCAACCCCTCTTCCTTCAGAAAGATGCATATGCCAGTCTCCTAGAGCGGAGGACATGCAGCCACCAGCCAAGATCACAGCAGAAGACGCTCCGGGGTGCCATGCCCTCGTAGAATCCTTGAACTAGCAAAAAGCACTAGCGCCATCTTCCTCAAAACTCCGGAAAACAGTTAAAGGGGTGCAGTACTGGGTGAGTGCCAATCAAGAAAATGCACCTTTAAAAACAATAGGAGAGGGAAGCGGATGTGGCTCAAGTAGCTGGGCGCCCGCCTACCAGGTGGGAGGTCCCGGTGTCGGTTCCCGGTGCCTCCTAAAGAAGACAAGCAAGACAGCGGGCTCACGGGGCAGGATGGCGCAGTGAGATGACGCAACAAGGGGTGGCTACGTCAGGCTGCAGAAGGTGGCAGTCTCCACAGGCGTGAAAGTTCCTCATAATGATCACTTGTTGGAAGAACGTGAAGGACAGAAAGGAGCAGGCAATGGTACTGTTAGCTGGGGCCTTGAAGATGAAGATATGACACTCACAAAGTGGGCAGGCATGATCACTGGGCCACCATGGACAAATTACGAAAACAGAACGTATAGCCTGAAAGTAGAATGTGGACCTAAATACCCAGAAGCGCCTCCATCAGTTAGATTTGTAACAAAAATTAATATGAATGGAATAAATAATTCCAGTGGAATGGTGGATGCACAGAGCAAACCAGTGTTAGCAAAATGGCAAAATTCATATAGCATTAAAGTTGTACTCCAAGAGCTAAGACACCTAATTATGTCCAAAGAAAATATGAAGCTTCCACAACCACCAGAAGGACAAACATACAACAAAAAATTTTAGTGGATTTCAAACTTGTCTTAAATCAAGCTTCTACTCATGTTAATATCTTGATTAAATATCACAACACAAAATACCCACACATTAAGTAAAAGAATTTCAGCTGGTAAGCATGACCTGAACATTTGTAAGAATATATTTAATATGTGCACACCCATTATGTTTTCAGGTAACAGGAGGAAATACACAGCACAATTCTTTTTTCTCTTATCACTGTTCTTTAAGCATAAACCTGGAGTACTCAAAGTAGAATTCAGGTTTGCAAGATGAAATGACAAGAAGTATCAGATTACTGTGGAAGGATGTGTGTGTCTGAAAACTAATTTCAAGAAGGAAAAACAAACGGCATGCTTTATCCACTTGCTTAGGGAAAGAGCTGCAGTTTAAATTGTTTAAAGTAGCAGGTACAATGAATATTGTTGCAAATTGTGTTAATTTTTGAAGCAGTGTAGGTGCTGACTACTAGAAATATCAAAAATATGTTCAGGGTTGTTTTGATACCTTATTTATAATTTTTTAAAAGTTGGGGAGCTGTCAGATGAATTTCTGTTAAAAGCCGTTCCTGTGTGTTACATGTAATAGACATGGTAAACATTTGTTTACAGTCCTTAACAAACCATGCATTTAAGTTTAAGTGAAACCAACAAAAAGGAAATAAGTGTATGGATATGTGATTTTGAGATAAAAGTTAGTCTTAAAATGTAAATAAAATGTGGAAAGTGTC
>JAQZBX010105387.1:0-10857 GCA_029593785.1 Cabassous unicinctus
CCTGCTGGTTGCTCAAAACTGGGCACTGGACACAGTAATTGGTTGTAGAGTCGTTTCCTAGAGCCCTGGGCAGGGAGGCTATAGAGGCCAGGAAAAGCCTCTGCTATTTAATTTTCTTTTGTGGACTTCCTTCATCTGCCAGGAGATGGCGCTCGTTGGCAGCTCTCAATTCAATGCGTGGTTGAAGTGTATTTGTTGTGACACAGACCAGATCAATGTGATAGAGCTTCCTGTCTGGGGGCTAAGAGCCTTGTAATTTAAGCTTTCAGAGACAGTTCTCCATTCTTCTCTGGCAGCTCCCTCCCTTTTCCCAGCTAGGAAATATTTCTTCTCCCCTCTGAATCCTCAACAATCAGTCCCTGTTAGTAGAGGAGGAGATTGGGAGGTTTGTGTATCTTTAGCCCCTTGCAGACTCCAAGGCAAACAATGGCGCAGCCCCACCCAGCCTGGACTGGCTCTCGGGACAGGGCAGACCAAACCTGGGATTCAAAAGCAGGGTCAGCCCCAGGCTCTCTCTCCCCTCTCCTGTGGAGTCCTCAACAATTAGTCCAGGGTAGAAGAGAGCGTGATTGCGAGGGTCAGATTTCTCTAGTACTTCCTAGGCTCCCAGGGCAAACTGCCATGTGGAAAGGTCCTTGGGCTCCGCAGCCCAAATCTGCAGGTCAGAACCCGAGTCAGCCTAAGGCTGTGTCCCTCTCTCTCCCCTTTCCGGGAGTGGTAGATCCCTGGAGCCCCCTTTGTCTGTAATTGCAGGCCCAGAGACCCGAGAATTCTAAGGAGTGTGGGGGAGGGTGCCGGCAGCAGCAGCCGCTGCTGATTCCAACTCACGGTTCTGTGGTCGCGATTTCCCTCTTTTGTCCCTCTCTCCTCTGGGTGGTGTGCAGCCTTCACCTGCCGTCCTAAACCCTAGAAGATCTATTTTGGGGCTGTTTCAGCCTGTTCTCTAGCTATTTTTCTGGAGAAGAGATTCCTGTGTCGTACTAGTCAGCCATCTTCCCGGAAGGGTATCTTTTTTTTTTTTTTTTTTTAGTACCAATGGCCAGGGATTGAACCTGGGACCTCAAATGTGGGAAGCTGGTGCTCAACCACTAAGCCACATCGGCTACCTTGAGTTGGTTTTACATATTTTGAGGCTATGTTATTAGGGTAAATAACTTTAAAATCATTATAGATTCCTTTTCAACTGACCACAAAATTACGACTATAATTCATACTTAAATTAATCAGAAAATGGAGAAAAATCCTTTAGTAAGGATTTTAGTGTTGTAGTAGTTTTGAAATTGAGAAGTGTGAGTCCTCCAGCTTTGTTCTTCATTTTCCAGGTTGTTTTGACTATTCTGACATCTAGAACAGTAAATACAATAAAAATGTAGGCAGAGTTTTTGTTTGGGGTGATGAAAATTTTAGGGTAATGGATATTGGTAATGGCGGCACAATGTAGTGAATGTTATCAATACTACCAAGTTATACACTTGATAGTGGTGAAAACAGGAACTACTGAGGTGTATACATGCTTCTACGATAAAGTCTTAAAAATGTAGGTCATTGAATGGGTTATAGATTCAAACTTTTCTTTTTTTCAGTGTTTCACAGTAGCATAAAATATTTGAGTTTAATAACCTTTTAAATTACAAATATTTTCAGGGCATCCCCAACCTCCAATTCTCTGATATACTGATATCTTCTATGTGAGAACTTTGTACTTGGGAATTAGAACTGATTTTTTTTATTGAAGCCAGTACTCTATTGCACCATCTACTGTTGAAATAAGTGAAATTTTATAACAATGAAAAAGAGGCTCCTCAGTACTTCTGAGTTAGATTGAATATAAGAAATTTTCTAGTCCTGACTTTCTAAGCTTACAGATAAGGAATGTGAGGCTCATAAAAGACAAATAACTTGTTAAAAGTCACAGATGACAGGTTAAAACAATATATACTGCCTTAGTTTCCAGGTTGCTATGACAAATACCACACAATGGGTTGGCTTAAGGAGAGGAATTTATGGGTTCACACTTTCAGAGGCTAAAGGCTTGCTTTCTTCTGGGGTCGGTAGTGTTTTGGTTGGCTGGCAATCCTTGGATTTCTTGGCTTTCCATTCACATGGTGATGTCCTCTCCTTTTCTATTGTGTTCACCAGATTCTTGGTTCCAGCGCCTCCCCATGACTTTCTCTCTATAAGGACTCCACTAATAGGATTAAGACCCATCATGATTCAGTTGGCCATACCTTAACTAAAAATAACATCTTCAAAAGGTCCTATTTAGCATGGGACTGTATAACACAGTGAACCATGTGGTAGAAGATGGACTGTGGTTAACAGTACAAATCTGAGAGTGTTCTCTCATGAAGTATAACAAATGTACACTACTAATACATATTTTTTTTTTAAAGATTATTCATTTATTTATTTATTCCCCCCCGGTGCTTGTGCTCGCTGTGTCCATTTGCTGTGTGTTTTTCTGTGTCTGCCTGTCTCCCCCTGCTGGGCAGTCCTGCTGCGTCAGCTCACTGAGCCACGCGGGCTGGCTTGCCTTCACCAGGAGGCCCCGGGAACCAAACCTGGGGCCTCCCATATGGTAAACGGGAGCCCTATCGATTGAACCACATCCGCTTCCCTACTAATACATATTAATAATAGAGGGTGTATGGAAAAAATATACCAAGTGTATGCTGTGGATCATAGCTAATGGTAATAGTCTGATCATGTTCTTTCATAATTTGTAATAAATGTTACACAATAATGTAAGGTGTTGGTGAAGGGGTGATGTATGGGAATTCTGCACATTATGCATGATGTTTTGTAAGCTCACAACTTCTCTAATTTGAAAAAAAGGTACTATTTATAATGGATTCACAGCCACAGAAATCAATTTAGATTAAGAACATATTTTTTTCTAGGGTACATAACTCAATCTGCCACATACACTAAAACTAAAATTTCTTTAGGTGGTTTCAAAACAATTTATCCTAGTTATGAAGCCTGTAGAGTCAAATTAAGTTGGTTCTGTTTCTGGCTCCAGTGCTTGCTATTTTGGGCAAATTAATTAACTGCTTTATACCTCAATTTCTACATCTGAAAATTGGTGACACATAAGCTTCTCAGGGTTTTTGTGAGAAGCAGAAGTAGTACACTATATATGTAAAGCAACGTGCTTGATATATGGTGATTAATAATGGTGATATTTTTACTCACAAGTGGTGGAGCTTCTTTTGAATTCAGTCCTGACTTCAGTTTCCATGTTCTCTAAAGTTGAACATTATAGCTTTCAGAAAAGAAACTGACAATATCATACACACAAAATAAAATAATCATTAATATTTAATAATAGAGTATACTAAAATATAAGTCCACTGGCATAGCATAAGCATTATGAGATTCTTGGATGTGGGCAGTGAAGGAAACTGGGACACACCTTTAGTACTTCAAAAAGGGTCCCTTCGTTGCCTGGGTTATTATTATGTCTGACAAGTTTCCTCTCCTTCAGCAACAGACTGTGTGCTCTTGGACCTCAAGGTTGGGCACATGACCAAGGGTCAGCTAATAAATAGCATCTCACTTTTTTCTGGACACAGTGATTGGTCCAAAGGGCACATGGCACAAGCAGGGCCAGAGTCCAGAGGAGTAAGAGAAATGAAAGATGTTGCCCTAGACCTAACCCAAATACTTCCTGCAGATATATGTTGTCCTAGACCCAACCCAAATATCTCCTGCAGGGTCCCTCATTTCTGAAAAAGTGTGGTGGAGACCCCTGTCATCCCATATTTGTTTTCCTTCTCCTCATTTAGCAACAGACCCTAGTTTTAGCTAAGCACCTAGCTTCCCAGCTAAAGTCTACATGTTCCAGCCTCCTTTGGAGGTAAGTGTGACCATGAGACTCATTTGGGGGCAGTGGGATGGGAGAGAAATTGTTGAGTGCCATTTCTGACTTGACCTTAAACCATTAGACATATGCTTCTCCATTCTCTTTTCTCCAAGCCTGCTGGCTGGAAAGCAGATGAGGCAGTGACTCAGCTTTTATTCTGCAGATGAGGACACCACCTTGGAGGGTGGTAGATGAACAATCTGGAAGGAATTCCCTTATTGAATTTTGTGCTCAATCATCCTCGGAGCCTACTGTGAGATAATCCCCAACCTTTACAATTTTGCCAACAAGAAGGCACAGGCCTCAGGAAAATATTCTCTCCTTATGCTTTCTCAGAAATGGCCCTAGAGGATATTGATCAAGGGATGTCCTCCCAGCAGGCAGGACAGATAGAATAGGGGTAGGTCAGACTGGCTGACCATGGGATTCATTCCACGGACTGGAGAACAAGTCCTTACTGTCCTTGTCCAGAGACCACTGTAAATTGTCTCCTTTAAAAAATGGGATTGAGGTTTCCCTATTTTTCAGCACAGTTGATTGGAGTTTTCATTTAAAATCAGCCATGGGTAGAAGGACCATGAAAAACCACATCCAGACCTGATCAAGATGAGCATACATCATCCAGAGATCATGGGCTTGGAGTTGGTTGTGGTGACTGCATGTGATTTTTGCTTGTCTGCCTTTGGGTAGAAGGTGAGCATATTTTCAGTTTTTAAAGGGATAATTATTGGGTAGAGCATCCTTGGAATCACATATTTGGGAAGAAGGGTATGTGTGGGTGCTGGAAAACGAATGGATAGTTTGTGGTATATGATGGCTACTGTTTTTGTTTGGTCAATAAACTTTCCCATCCCCATTTTCTAGTAACAGATCTTACCTCTCCCTCTGCAGGAGTGGAAATATGACCCATACGTGGCCAATTATAATGCCCATCCCCCTGGAAATGGATTGGTCCAGCAAAAGGAGGGCAAACCAGACACTCTCTGGGATTGATATATTGATGTTAGGAACAAGAAGTTCCATTTCTGTTTGATTTGTTAAGCTGAGAGGATATGATCTGGGGATGTGGGCAGACTAGGCCATGTGGAGAGAGGTTCCCTGAAGAATGAAAGCAAACAGAGAGAATTAGTAATGAGAGACAGTCTTGGCGGTGCTGAGTCCTGGGCTCTGGTCTCTGAAACCCTTATCCTTTTAGTACTTCCCTTTTTCCTGTAAGCTTATCCCAGTCTCAGCTGCAGTTACATGAGCCATTAAATTCCTTTCTTTATTTAAACTAAGTTTTTCTTTTTTTTTAGATTTCTTCCCCCTTTGTAATTTGCGCACGCTGTCTGCTCTCTGTGTCCATTTGTTGTGTGCTTGTTTTCTTTTTAGGAAGCACCGGGAACCGAACCAGGGCCTCCCATGTGGGAGGAAGGCACCCAATGGCTTGAGCCACTTCTGCTCCCCCACTTTGTTGTGTCTCTCATTGTATTTCCTTGTTGTGTCTCTTTGTTGCATCATCTCGTTACGTCAGCTCGCTGTCTTGTCATCTTTAGGAGGCACTAGGAACTGAACCCAGGACCTCTCATGTGGTAGGCAGGCACCCACCTGCTTGAGCCACATCTGCTTCCCTCTGTTTTGTTCTGAAGTTGAAAGAATCCTGACTAATAGGTCTGCTACCATGGTCCCCAGTAAATATCATCTCCTTTACAGGGATTTCATAGTTCAAACAGTACCTTGCCCAAAAAGAGAAGAGACTAGGATAGGCTGGGAAAGAAATAGATTTTTACAGTGAAGTCATTCACTGGAAACACAATGTTGGATGTGATGCTAGATAGTAAAGTCAATGCATAAGACAAAAATCCATTTAGTGTCAGCCATAAAAAGGAATAAAATATTGATTCATGTTACAACAGGGATGAACCCTGAAAACATTATGGTAAGTGAGAGAAGCCAGACACAAAAGGCTATTATATGATTCCATTTACATGAAATAGCCAGAATAGGCAAACCTATAGAAAAGAAAGAAGATTAATAGTTGCCAGGGGCAGTAAGAGTGGGAGAACGACTGCTAATGGTGCAAGGATTTCTTTTTTTTTTTGGGGGGGGAGAAAGAGTATTGAAAATGTTCTGAAATTATATATTGGTAGTCGCACAATTTTATGAATATACTAAAAATCACTGAATTGAACATTTTAAAGGGGTGAACTTTATGGTTTGTGAATTATATCTAGAAAAATCCATTCAGGCTAAATTACCCTTGAAAGTCCTTCTCCAGGAGTTTAATACTGTTAGTTTTACCTTCAGTAAAAACAAATTGCCATTTAAAATTTTATTTTTATTAATAGTTGACTACTAGATAAAGTAGTATGTTTGCATTTAGGAGTCCCATTATAAAAGATGTACCTTAAAAGTTGAGTCACACTCAATTGTATGAAATTCTCACATTATAAAGGGCAAATAATTTGAGAACTGAGGTATTCAAAAGGAAATGTGTGTGCCCCTGAGGTGCAAGAAGAATTTCCAAGAGGTACTGAGCCATGATAGATTCAAGAACTTGAGTTACCAGATCTTCAACTTACACTTGCTAACTTTTAAAAATTGACTTGTGGAATCATGATGTCTCATGCTGTTGGTCCTTTCCCACCTTCCATTTCTCAATTTCCAGAAGAAAAGCATACATCTCACCTGTCATAAATTCTTATCTTGGAAAAAACTCAGAGTGCCAAACAGACAACAGATTCTGATGTTGGGGGCTCCTCCTATAATCAAGTCACCATAAAACCATGATAAACTTTGCTCCTTTCCTTGTCTTGTATTTTTGGCTTGTAAGAAGTTCAATCAATCAAGTGACTCCATAGTGCGGGTTCTTAACAAGGGGCTAGTGGGCTTGAATTGAAATTTTAAAAAAACATTATTCTCACGGGGACGTGTTGGTGGAGGTATATTTGTTAAATAATACACAGTAATAATATGGACTTAGTAAGGGGTCTGTGGTTTTCACCTGACTGGCAAAGGGGTCCGAGGAACAAAAAAAGATTTAGAGCCCCTGCTCACAGAGGAACTTTATCATTGATGTGGAGGCAGTGGCCACCAGAGGTTCTGAGGGGACGGAAAGGGGAAAATTAGGTGTAATATGGGGGCGTTTTTGGTACATTGGAATTGTCCTGAATGACGTTGCAATGGCAGATACAGGCCATTATATATTTGTCATAACTTAACAAAATTATATGGGAGAGAGCTTAAACTATAATGTAAGCTACAATCCACACTTAGTGACAATGCTCCAATGTGTTCATCAATTGTAACAAATGTACCATACTAACGAAGGATGTTGTTAATGTGGGAAATTGTGGAACCGGTAGGGAGTGAAGCATATGGGAATCCCCTACATTTTTATGTAACCTTTCCGTAATCTAAGTATCTTTAAAAAAAAAAAAGGTATTTAAAAAAAAAACAAAAAAAAAACCCGCTCTATAGTAAACCCACTTTCACTCACTTCTATTTGTAGAAGCAATCTATAAAATTGAAAACTAGAAATGGAAGCCAGTTCAGGACTTCATACATAGAAGCCATAGATAACGGTGGTTAAAAAACACCAAAATGCCATAGATAGTGGTTCTCTATGCCATAGATGTACACAGCTAACCACTGGTGCATAGGTAACCACTGGCTTCCCGCACCTCCACCACTCTGAAGTTAACAGCCCAACAGAGTGTTAAAAGGAAGCGGCTGTTAACCCGCAACGCCGACGTTTGCGGGAATATCCTTTTCCTGCGACCAACAAAAATGCAGTGGCGCAGGGGTTTTCCCTTAACGCTCGTTTTAATTCCAGCATCCAAAAGAACAACCATTCCTGCTTACTTGTTGAGTCGATACACGTAGCAGTCCATTTCTAAAAGCAAGGTTCTGCTCAAAGATACATGGTCTGTTAAGTCAGCTGCAGCGGAACACCAACACACCTGCCGGGTGGCACGCACTCTCCGGTGAGCAGGGGCCCCTTCCTCTCTACGGGAGAGCCCCCCAAGGGCAGGCGAGCGGCCAGGAAGCTAAGGCGAAGAGCTACGTCAATTGCCCTATGCAGCCAGGAAGAGTGTTTGGAACCCCAAATAGGCCAAGCCGTCACGGGAGGCGAGCAGTCGCCTCCACCGCTGTGACGGACCCAAGCTCGAACACCAGCCACACAGCTCACACCTCGCGAGGCTTTGCTGAGGCAGCGTGAGAACAAGGCCTAAAATCGCGTGCCTGCCCCGCCCACCGCGCTTAGCCCCGCCCTCACGGCCCCGCCCCGCCCTCACGGCCCCACCCCGCCGGCACACCACTTCCGGTTTTAGCTTCCCAACCGGCCTCCGTCGTTCTCTACCTCCCTATCTTCCTCCGCCTCTACGGCCTTCTTTAACATAATCACGTGAAGGTCGAGCGCGGGGGCTGTCGGGACTAGTACTGCCGGTCGGTCAGCATCCATCCTCAATATGGCGGTTCCGGTCAGGCAGTGACCAAGGGTTTGCTCTCGGGAGGATTAAATGGCGATTGTTGGCGTCTCCACCTATCAAGGTGGAATGCGAGGGCGCCGGGGCGAGCGCTGAGGACGGCGGTGACGTCGGGGGGGGGGCGGTGGTGTGTACCCCGGAAGCCGAGGCGGCGGCGTCTGTTCCTTCTCGTTTTAAGGCTCCAGTGTGGGGCCCCGCCCGGCCGGTAAGGCCGGCGGGCGGCGGCGGTAGCTGCGGCAGCCGCAAGATTAGCATCTGAGTTTGGATCAGAGGACAGGCGCCAGCGGCGGCGATGGCCCAGTGTGTGCAATCAGTGCAGGAGCTAATCCCGGACTCTTTCGTCCCATGTGTTGCCGCGCTGTGCAGCGATGAAGCCGAGCGGCTCACTCGTCGCAATCACCTAAGCTTCGCAGAGCTGCTCAAGCCCTTTTCTCGCCTCACTTCCGAGGGTATGTGATCTATTCCTTGCTGGGGTCCCGGAAAACCGTGGCCAGGAGAGGAAATTGGGGTTGGTCTGGGAAGAGAAGGGTGATGTTTACATTGTATAGCTGTTCAAAGTGGAGTCTTGGGCTGGGGCCCCGCGGTGTCTCTGGTGGCTAGAGGAGGGGTCATGGGTGAGGTTGCCAAGACATCGCGGTCCTAACCTCCGTTTTTTCAAAAGACTTCTTCGTTCTTCCCCAGACAAGCCGGACCATTAGCTCTTTTGGGTAAAGAAAAATGTGAACCCCAGAAAAAGACGTTGAGACAGTTCTCAACGGCCAAGGAGAGGGAATTAGGAAGTTGGAAGGCACGTTAAGGTAGGAAGATGCTGCCTCTTAGACCAGTGGGTTCTCAGTAGAGAAGACGTGCCATCTTCCCCCAGGTGTTAAAGCCGACTTTCAAAGTTGTCTTGTATATTACATTCTTGTAGCCCTAGAGCTCGTCTCTTTGAATAAACTTCTGTTTAGTTTACGTTTTTTCTTTGAAAAAGATTTTGTTAGGTATAAATATTTTGCTAACCTTTCAAGGAAATAAAGTTTTCTATAAATAATGAAACTTGGAACACGCTTTTGTGTGTGATGGATGAAGAACAAGTTGTAGTTAGTCTAATCTGGATAGTTGTTGACGTTATCTAGATTTATAGGGATGTAGAAGTCCTAAATTTGTTTTTCTAGATAAAAGTTTAATTAGTGGAGAAAAGTCTCTTCTTTTTGAGTGCTACCTCTTTTCTCCAGAAGATAGAGTTCAAAACTCTTAATTATGTATAACCAGTGTCTTGCAAACAGAACATAGCAAACTACAAATAAAGTTATTTTACTATTAAAACATGTGTAAAATAATAATAATAGTAAAACTGTCAAAGCAATGACTGTGGTGTTTATTTGGTTATGATGACTTCTCCATCAAAAACAGCATGGTAAAATAAATTCATATATTTGCATGCCACAGGTGCTTTTTAGGAGAATAGTCACTTTATAAGTTTGCTTTTTGTACTTAAAGAAGAGAGAAGCTGTCCAAAAAACCAGAGTTGGGAACTGTTCAATATTCTTTAGCCTGTACCTAATGCATCAATCTCATCTCCTCCAGTGTTGTTCTAAGTCACCAAGAATGACAGAGTGCCCTAAATTCTTAAATACTAACTACACTCAAGAGCCAATTAGTCTTTGATATGTGTACTTTTCTTACTTTGTTAATAAAGAATAACGTCAATGCCTGATATCTGCTTTAAGTCCCTTTTCTCTTTCAGTTCTCTCTATGCCCTGTGAGGTAGATACTGTTGTTATTGCCATTTAAAATTTTTTTTTAAAGAGGCACAATTATTGGTTGGCCTCAAGCTTTTTTTTTTTTTTTTTCCCCCAAAGATTTATTTTATTTATTTCTCCCCCTTGCCCCTCATTGTTTGCTCTCACTGTCTGCTTGTTGTGTGTTCTCTGTGTCTGCTCATCTTTTTAGGAGCCATCAGAAACTGAACCCAGGACCTCCCATGTGGGAAGGAGGCACCCAATCGCTTGAGCCACATCTGCTCCCTGCTTGTTGTGTCTCTCATTGTGCTTCCTCTTTGTGTCTCCTTATTGCATCAGCTTGCTGTGCCAGGGTGTCATATCAGCTTGCTGTCTTGCTCGTCTTCTTTAGGAAGCACTGGGAACCAAACCCAAGACCTCCCATGTGGTAGGTGGACAGCCAACTGCTTGAGCCACATGCCCCTCCCCACCATTTTAAATTTAAGGACTTTGGGGCATAGAGATGATAACTTGTCTAAAGTCTTATATTTGGGAAAGATTTTAAAACAGGCAAGGTGACCCCAGACATTGTTCTTAATCATCATGTCATCTTATCTATTGGCAATATTTAGAAATACATTGTAGAGCAGATAGTGGTCTGATAGAAATACAATGCAGGACACATATATAATTTAAAATTTTCCAGTAGTCACCTTAAAAAAGTAAAAAGTTAACAGGTGGTATTCATTTTAAAAAATGTTTTATTTAGCCCAGTATTTCAACATGTAGTCAATATAAAGATATTTATGAGATATTTTGCATT
>JAQZBX010105388.1:0-10857 GCA_029593785.1 Cabassous unicinctus
GGTTAGGTATCTCCCCATCATGTTTTTTTGAAGCCTAACCTTTTGGAAATTCTGTATCAAGAAATTCTTACATGAGCTAGGATGCTTTTGGCCCTCATTCACAGCTTTGTGTGTGTCTATAGAATAAAGATAAACACACCCCACACACTAAGATTTACTTAGGAAGTCTCCCTTAGGAATCATTTTCAAGTAAGTAATTGAGGTAAAGAAACACTATACTTAAGGTAAAAATGACTGAACTTGCAAAGCAGCAGTTAGTGATGGGTCAGTGATTACTAACTCCATAGAAAGTGCTCTTCAAATATGGATTGAAATTATTATTTATTTCCCAAATACATTCAGAGAGGAAGGTACAACCAATGCCTTCTTAATTAGCATTTTCCTTTCCAGGTAACACTAGGGTTCAACTTACAGGTAAGATATTTAAATATGTATTTCTACTGTCACAGTTTTTTATGAACAAGGACTGGCATACACAGTTTACTTTGAATAGTATTCTCTTGAAATATTTTGGGCACAGAACTCAGATAAGAAAATAAAACTTCCTTCATTAAACTATCTTGCTGAATACAAAGGCACTATATTCTCCTCACAGAAATATCAGATGAGGAAATTGATAGAAAAGACCACAGCAATCTTCATTAATCCATAATTCAGATAAGCACTATTAGTCTTTAGTGTGCATTCCTTAGATATGTCTATGTATATATGTCATGTATATCATGCATTTTCCACTCAGTGTTATATTGAAAGCATCTTTCCATGTCATAAATCTTCTTACAAGTCATTTTAATGTCCACTTGCTGTTTCATAACCATACATCATAATGCGTAACTGTACCCCACTGTGTCGACATTTGGGTTGTCTTCATTTTTCCCTGTTATTTTAAAAAATATGAATGATAGCCTGTATGCATAATTTTGGCCTTATTTTTTTTTTGTCTAGCATAGATTCTAAGAATAAGAAGTACTGAAAGCTTTTTTTCCAACACCCACCTTCCAGTACACTATTAAAATAATGAAGCTTTCTTGGATTATCATTGAGTTCTTAGTAAAACCCTAGAAAGTCACTGGTAATTTTGGGGATCTTAGCAGAAAAGAAGGAAACTCCATGGGAGTCCCTCTGGGTTCCTGCTCTGAAAAGATGAATTGTATTCCACACCAGGATAGTCATGAGAAAAAGCAGGTTTATTAATGCCACTGGAAGGACAGAAGACTGGGGTGTCTCAGATCTACTCTTCTATTAAGGGTTTTTCTCACAGCTATTATGCTGGTTGAAACAAAGAAAGATAATCATTAGGGTTACCTTTCTAACATGGGTATGGAAAAATTAGTTGTTGCATTTTCTCAGTTAATCTTAAAATATGCATGCTACCTTGGGGTGATAAGGATGTGGGGGAGGTGGTAAGGATAGAAGGTACAGATAACAACAGATGAAGATACAGATTCTAGTAAAGATAACGAGTGAGAAAGTGCATAGTTACACATTTTTGGTAGAGGTAAATCTGATTAATGTTAAATCTGTAGCTCTGCATGTTTGTGAGCAAGAGTAACATTGAATTTTTCTAACATTATAAGGTATAGTACAATGCCTTAATATTTAAGCTAAGCTGAGTTTTTCTTGTACTACAGAAAGATGACTAGCCATTTGCCAATTTCATTATATCAGGAGTTGTTGCAGGTAATACCAAGCAAAAGCAGGTACTTTCTTTCCGAAGCAAACTAAAGTCCAATTCCGGAGATGCCAGAGTTTCAAAGAGAGAAAGAGTTTGCCTGAGCAAGAAAAGGAGGTCAGTGGTCTTGAGCAGCCCCAAAACGGCCTCTTGGAACTGCATTAATTTTGATATTTTATAACATCAATATGCTAATGAATAATTAGGGGTGGAGCTGGAACAGGATCCTTCATTAATAAACATCAAGGGGCTGAACAGGATAGAAGTGGGTACCAAACCAGGGTGAATCACAAATTTACAATCGTTATCAGAAATCAAGGCATCTGGGGGAGGGGGATACCGAAAAAAGGTCAGTTACAAGGTTTTTCATATGGATATGAAACAGAGGAAAGTAGAGTAGTTAGACTTTCAATAGAAATGTTCATATACAAAAGTAAGATCCATATGAAATAATCACCAAAATAACAGATTTTTAGTTGGAAATGGCCATGAAACAAAGGGTGAGGTCCATCTGTTTCCCAATGGGCTCTGGTTTCTGGGCTTCTAAACTTATGCTGTATAAAAGAATTTGAGGACATGCCATAGGCTAGGCAAGGGGGTAAAGAGTTTATTAAGAAAAAAAGAAGAAGAAAAGCATATAATCCATGTCTAGGCATGGACTGCAGCAATTTGCAGCGTTAGTTACATGTGTGAGGCCCCAAATCAAGCCTTTTTAAAGTCTTTCCTACTTCTCTTTCATGATGTTTGAAGTGGGGCCCCAGCTCTTTGCTGTTACGTTTGGTTTTCCCACCTGTCAGTTATCAGGGGGCCAATGATGAGGCCTTTTGAGAATATCCAGGGCTTTCCCTCTCATTCCAAATGAGATTCACTTTCCAGAATCTGGCAATGTCTTTCTGGCAGCCTTCTCCTCAGGAGGTTTCTGGGTGGGGTCTCACAGTCATGTTGTCTGTCGGCCTTGTTATCAGCTGGGCCAGCCACCTTCCCCCTTTCACTCTACTAACCTGCCTCAACTCCCCCCTCAGAAAGACTGCTCCAGGAGTCTGAAACTGCATGTATCCCCTTAAGAATAAAGGCAATTTACTCTCCATCCACTTCAGGAGCATAACCAGAGATGAAGTAGATATTTTTATTGTTTTAGGGGTAAGTGACCAACCTAGTCAATAACTCAAATGGAGAGGCATCATGCTGGGTATTTATGTCTGGCTTGAATGCACAAGGGAGTTTGCCAATACTGAAGTCTACCTCTTTTAATATTTATACATTTTCCAAACCCTTCCAATGCAATGTATAGCATAACAAATGAAATTAACTATTTTAGAACTTTGCTTTTTACTTCTATATCTTTACCATGATGGTGTTAGTTAACAAGTATTTTACTTTAGCAGTATAAGAAAAACTACTGTTTCTATCATTTTATGAAAATCTAAGATTCTCAGTGGAATCAAGATTATCTTCCTTTATCAACACTTTAATATGCAGATTGAGGTGGCCTCTGATAGGTTTCCCTGTTATGAAGTCACTTTTTGTTATTAATATTAATTTAAGTTTCTATTTAATAATGGCTTCCTGGAATTAGCAATTAAAATGCTTTAGCTTAGAAGATGCTGTTACAAATTCCTTATAATTAACCATAACTATATAGACTGGTAACTTGACCTTAAAATAAGCTTATTAAATTACAATTAGCAACAAATGAAATTTACTTTATTCATTTAAGAGAGGACAGATCTACATTTCCTTGTTTAACTTAATTTCATGAGACATGAGCTTAAAATTTTCATCATCTTAAAGATTTAATACATATAAAGTTAATTTGTTTAATGGGTATCCTATAAACTTAGGGCGATAACACCCAAACTAAATAAAATTGAAACAATTATATTTTATGTAAGGAATGTTCTTTTTCCTTCCTTTATAAGAGGCTAACACCTCTTTTCTTAAATAAAATTCTAAAACCGTGAATAATCTTAAAAGCGTACTGACTGTTAGGTTCTGGAATATGTTACAATTGTTTAACATGTTTTAATTATATTTTAGAAAAGATCTTTCCATGGCTTTCAAGGAATTCTCCTTTACTTACTGAAATTTGATAATTGGATTATTAACCACCCTCATTTTATGGCTGTTAAAAGATTTAAATTGGAGGATTATAGGACAAACTGATTCCCATTTCCCCAGCCCAGAAAATAATACCTTTGATCTGCCTCACCTAATCTCTCAATCAGAATGTCTTGCAAAGAGAAGGCTCGGAGGGTTGGGTGTGTCAAAGACCTTAGGAAAATCTAAATCTTTTCTCCTTTCCCAAGTTTCTAGGTTCAGATTTCTATATGACCTTTCCATCCTGCTTAGCCTAGTTCAAGTTCCAGGAATATTCATTCACATATATAACCACATATTTAATTTTTAACAATTTGAATCAAGCTCTTTTAAGAATTTTCATTTTTTAATTTTATGTTAACATCTTGATGTATGAACATATACACTGAACAAATAGGCAGACACAAATAAGTGTAGAAACAAAAACACAACTCACTGATATTATTTATAACTTTCATTCTCTTACAAAATATGTTTAACTGTAAAATAACATTTAAAAGATCTCTTTGAAGGCTATTTCTAATTACTCTAATTTGCACTGTGACCATGCAGTTTTGTGCAAGAAATTTATTCTTTAATTATTGGCTTGTAACCAATTTGCTCCCAATGCTTTAAAATACAATTTATAACATTTTCCTTTACTTCAGTGCTTGCTTAATTCCCATTTTGATGTGACAGACCTTGGATGAGAAACACTAATTCCTTTGTATACTCACTGAAGTCATTGAAGTTTCAGGGAAACCTAGTTTTCTCATGACTTGCTGATTTTAGGAACATAAACACTTGAGGTGGGAGACACCCTTCCCCAATCCTTGGTGGCTGGAGTAGAAGAGTGGCTATCCAACGCTGAGTTTCAAAAATTCCACCAGGCAGCAATCTAGTCCATACCTGGAGTCACGAGAGAAAGCAGGGTCACTAATACCAGTGGAAGGACAGGACACAGGGTTGTTTAAATTTGCCTTCCCCTGAGCCATGGGGTGCAGAAGTTGTCATGAAATAACCATAGCAAAGGTTGAGGGTAAAGCTAGACCTGAAGTAACCATAAACAAAGGTAAACTCAGTTTAGAATTATCATCAAAATAGCTTAAGTCTAATGGATAAGCTGAAACTAGTAAGCTAAAACAAGGGTATGGCTAGACCTGTAGTAACCATAAACAAAGGAAAATTCAGTTGATAATTACCATTATTATAGCAAGCACCAGCTAGACCTGAAGCCATCATAAACAAAGCTAAATTCAATTTATAATTATATTACAGTAGTAGGTTTTAGGCTGAATCCACCCAGTTATAGCAATTTCAGATATTATCCTTCTGCTATTTTATAATATAAAGACTTCTATATAATGCTCTTTAATCTTAGCTACAATTCCTAGTAAGTTGCTACTTTAAAAACAAATTGGGCACTTTTGTTTATCAACTAAGCAATTAAAACAATTTTATTAGTAACAATTTTGCTAAGTTTTTCTGCTTTTCCAGCAGTTGAACAATTCCACTTGTGAATTATACACCAAATCCAACTGAAAGATAGTATTGACATTTAAAGACTCATTTTTAGTTTACATTTCACCATTATCCAATTTGTAACAAGCAAACCCCAAATCTGATTTATGAGATCCTAGGCATTAGCAGACTAACAAAGTTAAAAACAGATTTAAAAGTTAAACACAAAATTAAGCACAGATTAGAACAGAAGAGAGAATTTTACAAATTTAGCTTAGCTTAGGGAAAGACTCAACTACAGAATCATGAAGATGCACAGCTCCCAGTGTCTGTCCATGGCAGAAACATTGTGCAGGGCCCTCCAGCTTCATTCCTCCAGGAAAATCCCTGGGCAGCTGCTCAGTACAGAACTAAGGGGTTCAGAGAAACCCTGCCTCTGACAAGACACAAATTGGGGATGCTCTGGGGGCTACATCCCTAATTTTAATTACCTCCAAGCAAGCGGTAAAGCCCTGAGAAGGCTTTATTGCTGGAAGGATTGGAATGTTACAAGGAAATAGACAGGGAGCTGTAAATAGTCAGGAATCTTTAAATCTTAATTGATGGTGCATGATGAGGTTCTTATTCTACAGGGTAGAGGTTTAGTAACTGGCCTCGATATTAATTCCCCATTCACTCCCCTCATTAGGCACAACCAAGCCTAGGAGAGGTCTGGAATGCATACTAGGACCAAGTGATTTTCTCCCATGTTAATTAAGAAATTCACAATTTTACCTGTTATATCAAGGGTCACCTGAGGCCTACTGGTTGATGGTCCTTGCATGGATTCAGGCTCCTTCTGTCCTCTGGGGCAAGTCCTCAGAATTCCACATGGTGAGGCAGCTTGGGGTCAGATTACTGCTGATATGGAGCCTGGATTTGGCTAAACCTGAGGTGACTGGTGCCTTTAATGGTGGCAGTTAAAAGGTGAGCCTGTCCTGGCCCTGTGCCTACCCCTCCTTACATTCTCCATCTTGGTGGTGTGGTCTGGATTGTTGAAAACTGAGAAGGTTGTTTCTAAAAGGGAGTTAATGGAAGTTTGTGGGTCCAGGTAGTTTCTGCAGCTGTCCACAGATATCAGAGACAGCCTGGAGTTGCTACAAGGATCTGTCCTTCTCTAGAGTTAGGATCTACCAAAAGGGTATGTTTTATTGTCTTTACCAGATTTCTTGAAATAAGTCTGGTATATTAGTTAGCCAAAGAGGTGATGATGCAAAGTACCAGAACTCTGTTGGCTTTCATAAAGGGTATTTATTTGGGGTAGAAGCTTCCAGTTACAAGGTCCTAAAGAGTCCAATTCAGGGTACCTTAGGAGGTACTTTTTTTATCCAAAGTCCTTTGCCATGTGTTGAAGCAAGATGGTGAGTGATGTCTGTGAGTGTTCAGACTTCCTTCTTCTTCTTAAGGCTCTGTAGTCCCAGCTTATTATGATCTCAGCTGTAGGCTGGCATAAGGCTTGTCTCACTCCCTGGGACTCATTTCTTTCCAGGCTCAGCTGATCTGTTCTCGTCACAAGGTCATCTGTAGACTATCAGGCTCATCTCTCTTCCCAGGCCTACAGGATCTTCTGTGTATCTTCTGTGTGTGTGTCTACTTCCATGTAAGAGTCTGTTTTATCAGTTCAAGGGGGCTGAGTCACACACTAATGAAACTGTTGAATCAAAGCCCTTATCTTAACATAATTTAACCTCAGCTGAATCTAATACAATCAAAGGGTATCACGCCCAGAGAAAGAGACCAGCTTAAAAACATAATCAATATCTCTTTTAGAATTCATAAATAATATCAAACTGCCACAGCTGGATTTATAGGTTCTGCCTCTGTGTAATTTCCCTGAGCTTATTTAAAATTGACTGCCTTGGTAGTGCATTTCCTCATCCCTTTTTAAGGAGACATAACCACATGGTTTCTGACCCTCAGATCTGTCTATCCTCTTCTTCCCTTTTACACAGGTTTAACTGGGATACAGGGTCCCATACAGACTCCACTCTGGCCACTGCAGCCATGTGGTGTGGCAGTAAAAGATTAGCCTCTTACTTTTTAGACCATCATTAAACAGGTTGTCCCAATTAAGACACATTAATGGGAATCTGCTGGAATGCTGAGAGAACCACGCTTTATCCTACAGGAGGATAAAACACATTGATCAGTCTGGATGGTGTCCCACTGCTAGACCTGACTGAACAGATTGCTCACTGAACCAGTGTCCTGGAAAGTAGGGAGCCCTGCTTGCTGTCCTCATGTTTTGGGGTCAAAACTTTATGTCTCTGAGTGTCCCCAGAGCCTTACAGTTCTTGGGGGCATCTGGTTCTAGCTCCCAGACCAAACACCCAAGCCCTGCTGACCCTAGGAAAGGGGCAGGCTGGGGACCATTTTTTGCCTATTTTGCAGTGGTCTTAGGAGCTGACTATGAGTAAACTCACCTCATAGACACTTGTGTTGGTCAGGGTTCTGTAGGGAAACAGAATCAACAGGAGATATCTGTCAATAATATGAGATTTTATAGGAGTCTCTCACATGACCACGGGGATGCACAAGTCCAAATTCCACAGGAAGGCTGCAAATCAGGGGCTGTGATGAAAGTCCAATGAAGGTCCTTGATGAGTTTCTGGGAGAAGTTGGCTGTCCAAAGATGAGCTGAGAAATTCTCTCTGAATGTTGAAATCACTTCCCCTTTTAAGGTATTCAACTGAGTGGATAAAAGTGTCACCCATTGCTGACAACAATCTCCCTGAATGATGCAGGTGTAATCAGCCATCCACCCAGTAAACTCACTGGTGACAAAAGTCCATAAATGTTCTTGTATTAC
The DNA here is from genome assembly GCA_029593785.1 of Cabassous unicinctus. NCBI lineage: Eukaryota > Metazoa > Chordata > Mammalia > Cingulata > Chlamyphoridae > Cabassous > Cabassous unicinctus. Next base: position 8,058 of record JAQZBX010105388.1, read on the forward strand.
AATTGGCCCAGTGCTTACTGGAACACACAACTGGACACCATTACCTTGCTGAGTTGACAAATCAGTCTAACCATCACACCACTCCAAGGGGCTGAGTTCCTCATTTAAACCTGACATTAAAAGTAAATTAAGAAGCAGAGACTGGTCTGTAGCATATAGGCAAACAGCCTCAGGGGCACTGGAAGTAATGGATTAAGAGGAACTTCAAGGCCTCCTGGGGCCTGAGTAAGGAACTAACCTCCTGGCATGGCCCAGGGTGAGAATCTCTATCCCTCTAATAAAACAAAAGAAGGCACAGACTGGCTGTAATTAAAACTCATCAGTCTTTGGCAGGGGTCAGGGAGCACCACTTGTCTCTGTCTCCTGGCTGGCTCACCAAATAATATTACCAGATGCGGACTTCCGGGAAGATGGCTGACTAGTAACACACAGGAATTTCTTCTCCAGAAAAATAGCTAGAGAACAGGCTGAAACAGACCCAAAATAGATCTTCTAGGGTTTAGGACAGCAGGGGAAGACTGCACACCACCTAGAGGAGAGAGGGACAAAAGAGAGAAATCGCGACGACAGAACCAGAACCGTGAGTTTTAATCAGCAGTGACGGCTGCTGCCGGCACCCTCCCCCCCCCACTCTTTAGAATTCTCGGGCCTCTGGGCCTGCGACTACAGACAAAGGGGGCTCCAGGGATCTACCACTCCTGAAAAGGGGAGAGAGAGGGACACAGCCTTAGGCTGACTCAGATTCTGACCCACAAATTTGGGCTGCAGAGCCCCACAGACCCTTCCACAAGGCAGTTTGCCCTGGGAGCCTAGGAAGGACTGGAGAAATCCGACCCTTGCAATCCCCCTCTCTTCTAGCCTGGACTAATTTTTGAAGACTCCACAGGAGAGGGGAGAGAGACCCTGGGGCTCACCCTGCTTTTGAGTCCCAGGTTTGGTCTGCCCTGTCCCGAGAGCCAGTCTAGGCTGGGTGTGGCTGTGCCATTGTTTGCCTTGGAGTCTGCAAGGGGCTAAAGATATACAAACCTCCCAATCTCCTCCACTACTAACAGGGAATGATTGTCGAGGATTCAGAGGTGAGAGGAAATATTTCCCAGCTGGGAAAAGGGAGGTGGCTGCCAGAGAAGACTGGAGAACTGTCTCCGAAAGTTTAAATTACAAGACTCTTAGCCCCCAGACAGGAAGCTCTATCACATTGATCTGGTCTGTGTCACAACAAATACAGTCCGACCAGGCATTGAATTGAGAGCTGCCAACGAGCACCATCTCCTGGCAGACCAAGGAAGTGCACATAAGAAAATTAAATAGGAGAGGCTTTCCTGGCCTCTATAACCTCCCTGCCCAAAGCCCTAGGAAACAACTCTACAACCAATTACTGGGTCCAGTGCCCAGTTTTGAGCAACCAGCAGGACAATCCTAACAATCAAGGGTGAGCCAAAAATCAAAGAGCTGTCATAATTCACAGCCTCCTGCCACTAGAACCCTATAAAAGAGAAAGACATAGAGCATCTAAGTAAAATACAACCTACCAGATGCCTAAACACCAACAAAAAATTATGAGCCATACTAAGAAAATAGAAGACATGGCTCAAGAAAAGGAATACATCAAAGTTCCAGAAGAGATACAGAATTTAAGACAACTAATCAGTGAGATGAGCACAAATTTCCAAAAATCAAATTAATGAAATGAAAGACAATATAGTTAAAGAGATAAATGACATCAAGAAGACATTGAGCGAACGCAAAGAAGAATTTGAAATCCTGAACAGAAAAGTAATGGAGTTCATGGGAATGAAAGACACAATAGGTGAAGTCAAAAACACATTTGAGACATACAACAGCAGACTCGAAATGACAGAAGAAAGAATAAGTTATAGCAAAGACAGAGCAGCTAAAATTGAAGAGAGAAAAGAACAGAGAGAGAAAAGAATGGAAAAAATTGAGCAGGGGCTCAGAGAGTTGAATGACAACACAAAACGCAACAACATACGTGTCATGGGAGTTCCAGAAGGGGAAGAGAAAGGAAAAGGGGCAGAAAGAGTATTTGAGGAAATAATAGCCGAAAATTTCCCAACTCTCAGGAAAGAAATGAACTTACATGTCCAAGAAGCACACCGTACTCCAATGAGAATAAATCCAAATAGACCTATGCCAAGACACATACTATTCAGAATGTCAAATGTAAAAGATAAAGAGAAAATTCTCAGAGCAGCAAGAAAGAAGCAAACGATCATGTACAAAGGGCGTCCAGTAAGACTTAGTGCAGATTTCTCTTCAGAAACCATGGAGGCGAGAAGACAGTGGTATGATACAATTAGGAAACTGAAAGAGAAAAACTGCCAGCCAAGAATTCTTTATCTAGCAAAACTGTCCTTCAAATATGAAGGTGAGTTTAAAGTATTCACAAACAAACAGAAACTAAGAGAGTTTGCAAAAAAGAATTCACCTTTGCAGGAAATATTAAAGGAAGCCTTAGAACCTGAAAGAAAAAGACAAGAGAGGGAGGCTTGGAGGAGAGTATAGAAGAAAGAAAAGCAAAAAGGATAACCAAAAGAGTAAAAAGAGAGACAAAAACAAGATGACATTCGAAAACCAAAGAAAACAATGGAGGAAATAAATAGTGCATTTTCAGTAATATCATTGAATGTGAATGGATTAAATTCCCCAATCAAAAGATACAGGCTGATAGAATGGATAAAAAAACATGAGCCATCCATATGCTGCTTACAAGAAACTCACCTCAGACCCAGGGATACAAACCGGCTGAAAGTAAAAGGTTGGAAAAAGATACTCCATGCGA
>JAQZBX010105389.1:0-10856 GCA_029593785.1 Cabassous unicinctus
AAGATTTATTTATCTATCTATCCCCCCCTTGCTGCCTGTGTTTTGCCGTGTCCATTCGCTGTGTGTCTTCTCTGTGTCTGCTCATCTCTCCCCTGCTGTGAGGTCCTGCTGCATTAGCCCACCACGCCGCGCCGGCCAGCCTGCTGTCACAAGGAGGCCCCGGGAAGCAAACCCGGGGCCTCCCACATGGTAAACGGGGGCTCCATCGATTGAGCCACACCCGCCTCCAATCTATTTGTTCTTTCATGAGTTGTGCTTTTGGTGGTCTATCTAAAAATTGTTTAATAGAAAAAAAATTTTTAAAGATAAAAATAAAAATTGTTTACCTAACACAAGGTCACAAAGATTTTCTCCTATTTATATCTAGAAATTTTTTTGGTTTCCTTTTTTATTTCATTGGTTTCTCCTTTGATCTTTATTATCTCCTTTCTTCTACTTATTTTGGGTTTCATTTGTTCTTTTAAAAAAAAATTTTAAGGAGGTACCGGGGATTGAACCCAGGACCTAGCATGTAGGAAACAGATGCTCAACCACTTGAGCTACACCCACTCCCCAGTTCTTTTTTCCCTAGTTATTTAAGGTGGGAGCTGAGCTCATGAGCATTCAGCCCCAAACATAAGATTGGAAATATTAGTTTCTGATACTTCTAGTAACACTAATTCTGCTATTAGCAATATTCTCTCTCTTTCTCTCTTTCTCTGTGTGTGTGCATGCATGTGTGTGTGTGTGTGTGTGTGTGTGTGTGTGTACTAAGTAATTACACCCCATGCTCACCCCCCTCCTCTTATACTTTCTTAAAAGGGCAGGAAGGATTTCAGGCAGATAAGAGTGGTATATCTCTTTACAAGGCTGCTTTAATAACACACAAGGTCATTTTTATGAATTAACAAAAGGAGTATAAAAATTTAGCCTCTTTTGGAAGCTGCAAAAGAATTTTCTGATATTTTATGAGACAGCTATTAAGAAAAGGGTTTATGTTTACTTCAAATAGTACTAAAGACCCATAGTGATATCATTTACAAAAACCTGCATGCCAAGTGCTAATTGAACTGAATTATTTGTTTATATTTCTATTTTTAATTACAAATACATTCTCTGAAGCATCTGGAAAATATAGAAAAGAAGAAAAATCATCCATAAATACACTAACATATTCAGTATTAGCAGTTCAATATATTTTCTTCCAGTCCTTTTAAAAATCTCCTTCAATATTAAAGAATCACTTTTAGTGTAATAGCCTCCTATTCATGTCTCATAATTGGAAATTGCTGAGCAAATAAGAGTCTCACGACCTTGCCTTATACTCATTACCTCATCATGACAAAAAACACTCACCAATTTACAATTTATTTTAAAAGTGTAGGCCTTTTGCTACACAGACAGTTTTTAATTTTAAATCTATTAGTTTGCATTGATATAGAAATATATAGTGCTTTTAAAGTTTCATTTCCCTTTTTATTTCAATATTAGATAATGTTTAAATAAATGCATAATTTGTTATCATCATCCTTGAGAAAACATTTTTATCAAATCCTGTATTGAATGATTTACATTTTGGGAAAGCTATGGGATACTAGATTGCAGTTTAGTGTAGTTGTCCCCATTTTCATTAGTCAGGCAAATAAAAAAATGAATGACCCTATTTATTATCACACAAAGCACAAAGCTGTAACAAAATGAATAAAGAAATATAAAAAGTTTACAATCACTGGAATTTATCAAATTACAACATCAATTCTCAAATCATTTTTATAGTGAAGAAGAATGTCACAAATATCAATCACATGAACAAATTTTCTAAAACTAAGTATTTCTTTGGGACTGTTTTTAAAACCAAGGACATATTTATAAATCTAAAGATTCCCTAGGGAGAGACTGCATTGGTCAGTGTATTAGTCAGCCAAAGGGGTGCTGATGCAAAATACCAAAAATAGGTTGGTTTTTATTAGGGGTATTTATTTGAAGTAGAAGCTTACAGTCACAAGGCCCTAAAGAACCCAACTCAAGGTACCATAAGGTGTACTTTCTCACCCAGAGTCTGTTGCCACATGTTGACACAAGATGGCGGGCGATGTCTGCGAGGGTCCAGTCTTCCTCCTCCCAAGGCTCTGTGGTCCCAGCTTCTTCCAATCTCAGCTGCAGGCTGGGACAAGTCTTGTCTCTCTCCCGGGGCTCATTTCTCTCTGGGCTCCACTGCTCTGCTCTTTCCACAAAGCCAGATGTAAACTCTCAGGCAAACAGCTCATTCTCTTCCTGGGGCCTCTGCCGTGTCTAATGGAGCCTTCTCTTTTTCCTCAGGTATCTGCTTTCCAGTGTGCTTACTTTTGTCTCCAGGATCAAAACTCTAACTTTCTCCTCTGCCATGTCGTTTTCTCTGTGAGTCCCTGCACACCAAGGGGGCAGGAACTCAACTTCCTACTGACTTGGCCCAATCAAAGCCGTAATCATAATTTAATCAAGTAAAAGTGAAACCTCTGAAGATAATGCAATCTAATATGCCCAGAGGAACAGACTAGTTTACAAACACAATCCAATATCTATTTTTGGAATTCATAAACAATGACAAACTGCTACAGTCGGTATAGGCTAGCTGTTGTAACAAACAATCTCAATATCTCAGAGGCTTAGCACAATAAAGATCTATATCTCATTCTTATCTCATGTGGGAATCTGGGCACTTTGCTCCAGGAACCCAGGTTCCTTCTTTCTAGTAGCTCTGCCCTGTTCTAGCATCTTAGAGTTCCCACTTGATCTTCTAATTTGTCCAGCAGAAAAGGGAAGAGAAAGAAAGACGAAGCTATATCTACTCTTAACCGCCTTAGGTATGAAGTGTCACATATCCTTTCCTCTCACATTCTACAGCAAAACTATGGCCCCATTTAGGTGCAAGAAGGCTGAGAAATGTTGTCTACTAATGTGCCAGAGAAGCCAAGAACATGGATTTTGGTGAGCACTAGTCCTCTCTGCCACACAGCCTTGGATTAAGTTTAGTTTCAGATAAGTAGACAGAGATAGATTGGCTGAAAAGATCTGGTGGATAAGTAAATAAATATTTGAAGCAAATATGCCAAAATGTTAACATTTGTTAAATCTGGTAATAGATATAAACACACTTATTACATTATTCTTTGTATTTTTGTATTTTTGACATAGTTTTTATTAAAAATATATAAATGGAATTCCCCAGAACTGGGTAACTATATAGTAACCATAATTATGAGCTATAAAAACATAATAAAGCTAATGCACAAAGTGAACAGAGCTGTAACAGATAAGCTATGGGTCAAGTAAAGAATGAATTGTTTCAAAAAATATTTCTCATCTTTTTTTTTTCAATCTCTTGGACTTCAACAAGCTCAACTTTTTTCTGTATTCCATGATAATTTATTCATAGTTGGATGTCGACATATTTGAATACCTATTATGGGCCATATATTCTGCAACTCAAAACCTTACATTTCAGTTAGAGAGACAGCCATGTGTACCAGAGATTGAGTTAAGTGATAACAGTTATATAACAAGTTCCCTGGGAGCACACAGAAATGCCAAAAAAAGGGAGTGGAATAAAACCTACAGCTTCTGTAGACACTGGGGACTATTTTATGCATTCAACAACTATGTATGATAACTTATTTAATATTTACATTAACCCTATAAGGTTGGTACTATTATTATCCCCTTTAGAGAGATGGGGCAATGCACAGACAGGTTGCATAATTTGGCCAGAAGTCATACAGTTAGTGTGCTATATGGCCAGGATTTAAAACCAGGCTGTTTGGCTCCAAATTACTATACAGTATAGCTCTCAAATACTATACTATCCTGTATCTCCCAAGAAACTTTAGAAAAGCTTGTGCCAAATATCTTTTTTAAAAATACAGATAAAAGTCACCATTTTAACCATTTTAAAGTATACAATTCAGCACTCACTCTCCATTTCCTCCTACCCCCAGACCCTGGCAATTGTTATTCTACTGTTTCTCTATGGATTTGCCTATTCTGGGCATTTCATAGAAAGAGAATCACAGTGTATGTGGCCTTTTGTGTCTGGCTTCTTTCAATTAGCATAACGTTTTCATGGTCTATCTGTGTTGTAGCATATATGATTTCTTTGTTCCTTTTTATGGCTGAATAAGATTCCATTTTATGGATATACCATATTTTGTTTATCCATACATCAGTTGATGGACATTTGGGTTGTTTCACCTTTTTAGCTATTATGAATAATGCTGCTATGAATATTTGTGTTCAAGTTTTTGTCTGGATATATGTTTTCCATTCTCTTGGGTGTATACCTAGGAGTGGAACTGTTGGCTCATATGGTAACTCTATGTTAACTTTTTGAGGAATTGCCAAATTGCTTTCCATGGAGGCTGCACCATTTTACATACCCACCAGCAGTGTGTGAAGGTACCAATTCTCCACATTCTTGACAACATTTGTTATTTTCTGCGTTTAAACATATTTAGTGGGTATAATGTGTTATCTCATTGTGTTTTTAATTTCCATTTCCCTGATGGCCAATGATGTGGAGATCTTTCCCTGTGCTTTTTGGCCATTTGTATAACTTGTTTGGTAGGCCATATTTCTTAATCAGTAAAGTTAGATCTCTCCTGTGGGATACATTAAGTAAAGAAAGCCTAGTGCTAAAATAACCTTTACTATGACCTCAGATCAAATAAAATATTTTCATTTAAGGTGGAAGTAAGAAGAGACTGTATGATGCACATTTTAAGTTGGCATGATAGTGACAAAGACCTATTACAAAGGAAATACTTATTATATGAAAGTCCCTTGCAGCTTCCTGCAAATAAATCATCTATCAGTTTGACAAGAGCCTGGTGTGGTTAAGGAGAGGACACAGACGGGTCAGGTTTTCCAGGCTGGCACCAGCACTAGACCCAGGTAGAAGTGGTGGTGAGCCTTGCATGCAGGGGATGGAGAAACAGGAATTTGGGTGTATGAAGCCATCTATTCTTGGGAAAGAAGCTATCTAGAAAGAACCAGTTTATTATGCGTGGTGTGTGTGTGTGTGCTTGCACGCACGTGTGCACACGCTATTCATTCATTCATTTATTTGTTCAAAGCTCAGCAAAAAGAATTTCTCAGATGGGCTACAGAAGTTGATGAGTAGAGCTAAACTTCCAAAATAGCAGTCTCAATATTAGTGACATTTTTTTCTATGTAAGCCCTTTCGTCTTTCTCTTGCCCACTAATTTTCTTTTGCAACAGGATTGCATCTACCCTTGGCTCCTCCAACCCCTGCCAGTAACATCTCAACACACAGCCAATTTCAGAGCCAAAATTCTCCCCAAACTCATCCTGAATTCTGTCTCCAATGCCTTTTTCTTCAGGCATCTCTTGCCGGCCTCTGCACTTATCTACATTTCAGCATAAAATCTCCCGTGCCACCAATCCTTCATTTCTGTACTGTGTGATCACTGGGTCTTGGATCTTTCTATTCTCTCTTCATCCCACCTCCCACTATTCTTCAGTTTTGTTTCCAGTCTCACAATGCTAATGAGACTTGACCCTCAAAAGTTATCAGTTACATCCCAATAGCAAAATCCAATGGTTTCTTTTAAATTTATTTCCCGTGAATGTCTTCAGACATAACCTTTGTTATCAGTTTAGTAGTATCTTTCCAGATCTTTAAAAATGCACCTATACTAATGTGCATATGAAAATGCATGGTATATTTTTGGAAGTTTTCTTAAAAAGCATGAATGAAATAAACTGTATTCCTCTGTGGCTTGCTATTTATCACTTAGAAAAATATAACCTGACGATCTTTCCATGCTTTATATTGAGCTTTGCCTCATCCTTTTTTATTCACTGCATATTATTCCATAGTATGCAATTGATAGCATAGTTCACTTAGCAATACTGTACCCACTTTACTCTTCTGCTGATGGACATTTAAATTGTTTTAATTTTTTTTGTAATATTTTAAACAATAATGCAATGAACATTCTTAGTTTGCCACTTTATGCACATGTATGAAAAATGTTTCTGGGTTGAAAAATGCTGGTGTTGAAAGCTACTGAAGTGAGTGTTCCTGATTGGCTAACAGCTCTACTCCAAGCAGTGACTCAGCAACCAAGATTTCTTCCATCTTCAAATATGGTTTCCAAGGGTGCATGCTGGTCTGCCTCAAGCCAGCAGGGGAAAGAACAGGGAGGATCAGACTGGGAGGTGTTTATGGGCCAGGCCTGAAATAGGGTCCACAACTTCTGCTCACATGTCATCGGCTACAGCTTCATCACATGGTGGCACCTAACTGCAAAGGAGCCTGAAAAACCTAGATTGCTTTATGCCCAGGAAGACGAGGAAATGGCTTGATGAACATGGGGAAGGCTCTGCCACAGATATCCATCCAGATTAAAAAGAAGCTATAATTTTACTGCATATCATATCCACAATAACACATTTAAGTTAGATTAATAACACTAAAATCAACTATGAAAGTTATTAGAACAAAATGTTTTTTATAATCGTAGGGTTGGAAAAAGTCATAGGACCCAGGAACTATAAAGGTAAAGATGGACAGATTTAACTATATAACTATCTGAACAAAAGATACTATAAACAGGGAGCAGATGTGACTCAAGCAATTGCGCTCCTGCCTCCCACATGGGAGGTCCCGGGTTCGGTTCCCGGTGCCTCCTGAAAAGACAAAATCTAACAACAAGCAAAACAAATGAAAAAACCAACTCAGGGAAGCCAGTGTGGCTCAGTGACCGAGTGCTGGCTTCCCACATGCGAGGTCCAGGGTTCAATCCCTGGCCCCAGTACCTCGAAAAAAAAAAAAAAAAAAAGATACTGTAAACAGATGTAGAAGATATGACTGACCAAAAGGAAATATTTACAATATAAATGACTCACCCCATTGGTGAAAGAGGGAGTCCTGCCCTAGGGTTATGGGGGTGGCTGAACATACAAGGCCCAGCCCTGGACAAATGAGATTGACAGCGGGAGAGGAAGTCACCGCACACCGTGCAGGACTTGCACTTAGGAGCAGAGTAAACCAGCAGGGGCTGTGGGAGGCAGGCTCTGTAGTAACAAGAGGGTGGGGTGACCCCTGGTTCCTGCAGGAGGATGTGATTGATTCGTTTGAACAATTGCATGGGCTGGCAGGGAACTAAAACCTGACACTCAGGGATAAGCAGGTACTGTGTGTGGTCCCCTGATAAGGAGGGTTGTTTGGCTAGGGGGCCTTATCTGAGACAGCAGAGGGATAGACAGGGAACTTACAGTTATGCCATTCAAGGCCTTCCCGATGTTACCAGATGCCAAGGCAGCACTTAATATTTAACTTTACATTCAGGCCTTACCCCAAAAGATGCTGTTGTTACTTTCCACCAACCCCCTTCTGAGCCTGCACCTAATGCCCGCTACTGGCTAACACCTGCAGACTTCTCTGGAGGATTCTTCTCGGCTCATAACTGCCTTGACTGGAGTTGGCAGGAAGGTTAAGTTGCCATCTCCAGAAGCAGCCTTCGCCAATGACTGATTACTGGGGGAGGAGCATAACAGTCTCACCTCCTTGCCTCTAGATGAGGCAGTCCCTGTGATGTAATTTACTCTCCAGAACATCTTGAATTTGGGCCTTTGTATCTGACATTTCCTCTGCCTTGAATGTTTCTCTCCAGCTCAAATGTCACTTTTTCAGTGATATCTTCCCTATAGGTATTAGTTTTCCAAGCTGCTATGACAAATACTACATAACAGGTTGGCTTAACAACAGAAATTTATTGGCTCCTAGTTTCAGAGGTTAGAAGGTTGCTTCTTCCCCAGGTCAGTTGCGTTCTGGCTTGCTGGCAATCTTTTCATTTGCATGACGATGTCCTGTCCTTTCTCTTCTGGATTCCATTGACTTCCAGGTTCTCGCTCTTCTCGGTGGCATTCTCTCTGTAAGGCCTCCAGTAATAGGATTAAGACCCATCCTGATTCAGTTGGCCACACCTTACTAAAAATAACATCCTTAAAAGGTCTGACTTAAAATGAGTTCACATGGATATCCATATCCAAAAGAATGAGAGAGGAATACCATCTTACACCTTATACAAAAATCAACTCAAGATGGATCAAAGACCTCAATATAAGAGCCAAAACCATAAAGACCTTGGAAGATAATGTAGGGAAGCATCTACAGGACCTTGTAATAGGAAATGGTTTCATGAACTTTACACCCAAAGCACAAGCAGCAAGAGAAAAAATAGATAAATGGGATCTCCTCAAAATTAAAAACTTCTGCACCTCAAAGGATGTTATTAAGAAAATGAAAAGACAGCCTACCCAATGGGAGAAAATATTTGGCAGCCATATATCTGATAGGAGCCTAATATCCTGCATATATAAAGAAATCCTACACCTCGAAAATAAAAAGACAAACAACCCATTTAAAAAATGGGCAAGTGACCTGAAAAGACACTTCTCCAAGGAAGAAATACAAATGGCTAAAAAGCACATGAAAAAATGCTTGACATCGCTAGCTAGTAGGGAAATGCAAATCAAAACTACAGTGGGATACCATCTTACACCCATCAGAATGGCAGCTATTAAAAAAACAGCAGACTATAAGTGTTGGAGAGGATATGGAGGAATAGGAACCCTCATGCACTGCTGGTGGGATTGTGGAATGGTCCAGCCACTGTGGAGGACCGTGTGGCGGTTCCTCAGAAAACTAACACTAGATCTTCCGTATGATCCAGCGATTCCACTGCTGGGTATATACCCAGAAGAATTGAAAGCAAAGACACGAACAGATATATGCACACCAATGTTCATAGCGGCATCGTTCACAATTGTCAAAAGTTGGAATCAGCCCCAGTGCCCATCAATAGAGGAATGGATAAACAAAATGTGGTACATGCATACAATGGAATATTACTCAACTGTAAGAAGGAATAAAGTGCTAACACATGGAATAACATGGATGAATCTTGAAGACCTTATGTTGAGTGAAGCAAGCTAGGCATTGAAGGATGAACAGTATATGACCTCAATGATTTGAATTGAGGAAAGTGAGCAGTCTCTGAGAACCATTGTCTGAAAGATAGGTTAACAAGGGAGAGAAAGAGAAGAGTAGGTTGTGAGCCATCACCCATATGGACATAATCTATGGTAAAGTGATAGAGTATAGTTACATATTGAAGGATAAGACAGGTGGGTAGTGACATTACTGGGTTTGGTGGTGCAGGGTTGACAGTGGGTAGATTAGGAAGGGCAGGTTAGAATACCCAGGGCATGTAACTATGAATCTTGTCATCCAATGAGTCAAGACAGAGGAGTGTCATGTGCCCCAGGGGGATGGGGAGGAAGGAACAGAAAAGATCAAACAGGGGGTATTTAGTGGTCATGGAAAATGTTTTTCATTACCTTACAGTAATGGACACAGGACATGGTAAATATCATCAAAAATTATTAAATTGTAACATCTAAATTGTAAACTATACTGTAAATCATTGACAATGTTTAGTAGCTATGTTTCACTATCTGTACAACAGTTATAACAATGCTACCATCCACACACACACACACAAAAAGGTTTTAATACGGGGTGAGGAAAGGGAAGGAGGTTGGGTATATGAGAGTCTCTAGTATTCTGTGTGTGACTTTGCTGTGACCTAAAACTTCTTTGAAAATTAAATGAAAATTTGGGAGACACTGGGGAATGAGAGGGGCAAGGTACCATGGTACAGAGTGGACACCTGATAATGCAGTGATAAAAGGAAAAAAATAATTTAAAAAAAATTTTTTCCCATTTTTTGAATGTCCCAATCTATTAATTGTATTTTATTTTTAGTTTTTTTTCTGAGTTTCCATGTATTTTATCTCTTGCATTTAAGCTTATCATTTTTATTTCATTTTCCTATTAATTGTATTTGGTTATTATATGGGCTTCATCTTCAAGGAAAGTTTAGATCACAGAAGTGTTACAATGGGGGCTGCAGAGGATCATTGGTGGGGGGGTCTCTTGGATTGGGGATTCATGGGAGGAAGTTCATTTTAATATACATGAAAGATATATAAAATTGTTCAAATGATCAAGGGATGGGGCATGGTCATGGTGGGTAGACAATCACTCAATAAAGGAGGGAATACTGAATTCCCAGCTTGGAGAGCTCTGCCACATTCTCCAAGGGAGCAGCAACAGTCCTCCAAGTGCAGGGGCCATGTCTGGCAAAAGAGGATGGTCCACTGATGGGTTCTTGTTATTGATGACTAGCCTTATGAGTCTTTGCTCTTGTAATTGAAACTTAGCCTACTGTTATGGGGTGCCTAAGGGTTGCCACCTGAGAGCCTCCTTGTTGCTCAAATGTGGCCTCTCTCTAAGCCAAACTCAGCATATGAATGCATTACCTTCCCCCCAGCGTGGGACATGACTCCCGGGGATGAGCCTCCCTGGCAACGAGGGATTAATACCAAGTGCCAACTGGCAATATGACTGGAAAAAGACCTTGAATAAAAAGGGGAAAATGTAAAGACAAATGAGTTTATGTAGCTAAGAGACTTCAAAGAGAGTCGGGAGGTCATCCCAGAGGTAACGCTTATGCACACCTCAGTAGAATCTCATAGAACACCAAAGTGGATATCACCCCACACAGAGGGGCTCCTGAGGGCTCTGGAGACACCCAGGTCCTATATAAGGGGGGATAGCTCCAGACATTGATGCCTTATCAGTAGGCTCTACTTTGGAATCTGTGCTCCTGAGAGTGACAGAGTTGGACTCAAATAAGTCCTCACTGCACATGGTCCATCAGTCTTTTTTATTTTTTTATTTATTTTATTTTTTTTTACATTTCTCCATTAAATGTAATGGATACATATAATTTTAATTTTTTTTTTTTTTT
>JAQZBX010105390.1:0-10856 GCA_029593785.1 Cabassous unicinctus
AAACTCTAGGGCAGTCATGGGAGAATTCTGAGAAAGCCAGCTTTAGAAGCATCCCTTGCAGTGCCCGCCAAGTCTGAACCAACATCCCTACACATTCCTGTCAATCCATACCAAGAGCAAGCTAAGCCTCCATCTCCCCAAGTTCTCGAGCTCTGAACCATTTAGGATTCACATTCTTTGGAACTGTAAATGGAATGTAGGATTTATTCTCTGGTTTTGGTGGAGGGTGAATGAGATATCCCTAAGAGGGATCAAGTTCTCCTCTCCATCCCTTTGCCCTGGGCTCCACTGAATATAGGAAATCCCTGGGTAGTTTCTGTCAGCAGGTATGTACTAGCAAGAGCTGGGGAACAGTCCCCCCACCACATCTGCACCTCATTCCATTACTACAATCTGTACATGACTCCCCAAAACTGAAAGCTAAACCACCGTTCTCCAAGGTGGTCACCTGGCATTGCCACTGAGTTGGAAGCCCGACACTGTCATCTCCTGACATCCACCCAGCCACACTTAACAAGGTCTTTGGCATGGGCTTAGTCTTCTTTCTCTTTCCTGGGAGACTTGGCCTCAAAATCCTTGGCCTCCTCACCTGAAGGAGCCTCCATTTTCCCCTCTGAGGCTACAAGGAGCCTCAGGAGGTGTCTGTGAGTAGTGGAGGTAGCCACAGCAGATTTAAATCAAGAGCAGACTAATTAATAAAGTACATGGGGGTCCTAGGGTTCTTCATTTTGAAATGAGATTTTATTACCCTTTGAAAATGTCAGCACCATGAGGGATTGTTAGATGCTTTTCCAATCTTTGGATGGGCAGAGAATGTCCCACAAGACCAGCTGAAAAAATGATGTCAGCTTCTGGGAAGTCTGATTCACTGTTTGGCTTATCCAAATTCTTCCCCTCCTTCAAGGCTTAGCTCATCACACCACTCCATCTTTGGGTACCTTTTCCTTTTGGTTTGTATGGACTCCTTTCGTCTCTGAGCTTTGATTCCTCTTTGTAGAAACTCATTTTGATCACTATTTTATCTTTAAGTTTAATGGTCTGTATGGATTTTATCTTCCCAGCTGAACTATAAGCTCCTAGCGCACAACGATTATGTTTTAGAGTTCTTTCATAGATTCTACCATAGTATCCTGTGCCAGCCACTCAATCAACTTTCACTGAAAGCATGAAAGGGCATACTGAACCTCACTGCTCTGGAGATGTACGGTAGGAGCAGAAAGACCTTTCCTGGGGCTACTCCCTCCCAGAACGGGTCCTTTTGGGGAAATAGCCTAAAGACCTCACCCTTCTCCACCAGGCCACATATATTCAGCCTGGAATTCCACTAATTAGAAATTGTTTTAGACCCATAGAAAGACATTGGGGTGTGTGTGTGTGTGTGTTGGTGAGGTAGATGGGAGAGTAATGAGGAAGTTGGGATAGTTTTCATTCATTTCCTTTGTCCACAATTAATGTATAACCTGGCTGAGACATGCTGAGAAAATGAGTATTTAGTGAAGGGGAAAAAAACGGTAGAAGATGAGGTAATGTGGGAATATCAGATACCGCAAATGAAGGCAAAATTGAGTGGGAATTCAGAGTATAGGACAGGGCAGCCAAAGAGCAGCCTGACACCTCGGGGGCCTATACAAGGGAGACACAGAGATGAAGAGAGCAAAGTGCAAAGAGGCCAAGAAAAATTGTGAAAGTGGACTTGTAATCTAAGGCAGCTGGGTTTTGTTAACTCTTGTCAGGAACCCCTGCCCCCTACAGGGTTGTATGAGGTAGTAGGGAAGCAGGCTTGTCAGTTTCCCTAGACCAGAAAAAGATGCTTCTGGCCTTGTCCTTACCTCCCCCACCCCAGAATGTTCTGAGGGTTTCCATTCATTCCCTGCTAGGCTGACCTTGCTGTGGGCTGGAATGCACTGAAACCTGGGTCACCAGACAAGGACAAGGCCTTGGGTGTGCCCAGGTGGTTTATTCCCCCTTGAGGTTGGGTGTCTTAAAAGGAACTGTGATGCCCAAGCAAGAATTGAGACCATTTGACAGAACGGTTGAGGCGGGATGAGTATAGCAGGGAGGTCAGGGTTGACTGGAACAAAATGGACCCGGGAGACCCCGCATATCAGATCAGCATGAGTCTCCACTTTCAAAACAGGGACAAAGCCCTGGAATCCTTTGGGGGCAGTGTGGCTGCAAAGCAGCTGTCAAGTTCCCAGCATCCCCAGAAATTATTCTCAGGCCCAAGGAATGCAGAAGGGGTTAAAACCCAGCAAGAAACTATGGGCTAAATGAAGTCTCCATATGTGTGGCTCTGTAGGGTTCTAGGAAAAGCAGACAGATGTAATTAGAAGTTCTCAGACACTGTTGCCATGGCAACGGCTGGCCGGGAGAAAAGTGGGGAAAAACCTGGAGTCCAAGGAAGATAGTCTTCCAAGGAAATGGCAGAGGCAGGTGGCGTTCATCACCCTCAGGCTTCCGAGCAGTGCTTATTCTCCTAGCTTGTCCACTCCCTCAGTCTTGAGGACCCTCCCTATCCAAATCCCACTCTTCACACCTGCCCCACCCCCACCCCAATATATACCCGGCACATTTCCATATGCGAATAAATGAAGGGTTTCTTTCAGGATGGTACCTAAAGGAACAAATTGGGGGGAACAGATTCTTGGTGCAGGGCTGTGCAGAAGATATTGTTCTCTGGGCAGTCTCTGGTCCCAGGGACTTTCTGGATCTGAGTCTGAGGAATGACGAGGGAGTCTGCGCCTCTATGAGGAGGGGGATGGGCGCTGGCTGGATGCCACAGGACAAGCAGGGATATGTGAACTTGGACACGGGAATATCTGCTCTTAGTAGGACAGCCATATATTTTCTCATCCAAACTGGGCCATTTTTGAGAGTAAAAGGGGACCTTTTTAATAGTATACTTGGACCACATGGTCACCTTAATAACTAATTTTATTTCATAGGGTGGGAAATCTAACCTGGTGTCCAAGGACCCCCAGAAACTCAGCTTTAGATTTTGCAGCTGGATTTTCAAGGGGGCCTATATGTTTAGATACAAACTTAAAACCAAACCCAAACTCAATAACCTAGGAATGATGAGAAACCTAAAGAAATTATTACTCGGGCTTGGGCTGCCTCTCATAGCCTTAATTTCCTTTGAGTCTCCAGTCACGTGAAGATTTCCATGGGGTTCTGCTACTGGGAAGCTGGGGGATGTGGGCAGATAGGATCACTTTTGCTTCTAAATCTTGGTCATTACAAATTCTTCCAACTGCTTCTCTAAGGAGCCCACCAACCATTCATTTCATGCACTGTCGCCCAAGGGAGATGGTTTCCTATTAAATATTTATGGCAATAATGTGGTCACTGGAGTGGGGTTATTCCACAGCCGTGAGGCCTAATAAATCTCCCCCCAAATAGGCAAGGTTTCCAGGAGTGCATTCTTACACATTGTTTAACAAGGAAACTAAAAACAGTGGCTCAGGAATCCTGTGGTCATGAAAACCAGGGAAAGTCAGCCCAAAGGTCAGACTCTCCTAGGGAATGAGCAGAAATGACTATATTTTAGGCATAACATAGCCAGCACAGAAATTATGAGCATGTGGCTCAGCCTCAAGTTCAGTTACAAAACTGTAGGATGCTTAAAGGGAAAGGCCCACCCAGGGTGCATCCCTTAGTATTTTTTTCAGAGACTTTGTGAATCACAGCCCTCTGGTAGGAGTTCCTGGCAGATACTTGGCAACTACAGCTGGTAGAGGCCCTCTTCACGCAATCCTGGCTTAAGGTTGGGAGCCGCTGGGACCACTGTGCCTTGTTTGCCTGCACCTATACACAGACAGGTCAGAGAAAGTGGGCACGAATCTCTGAGTTGAATGCGGAACTTCTCCAAGACTTCTGGAACAGCAGGGAGGGGCTCCTTTGCATCAGATAACACCACTGCACTCTGCTGGGCATGTGTGTCAGGAAGTTCTGGCACCCCCTACAGGTTCTCAGGATTTTAATAGTCCAGTTTACAGGAATATGAATCTTTCTGAAACAAATTAAGAGCTACATCAAACCAGTCCCTCTGAAAAATCAGTGCTCCAAACACAAATGAATCTGCAGTTCCTTATCATTCTCCAAAGTAGGACTGGACAAAACCTGTTTCCAAGCAAGTAAGCAACATATGGGACAAGCAAGCAACAGAACACCAAACATCATGCTGGATGCTGGGGGCTCAAGAAGAATAAGGCACAGCCCATTTCCTTAAGAAGCTTACAGTTTAGATGAGGAAGACAGGGCATAAATACATGGAATTTTAAATAACAGGACAGCACAACCTAATAAGGTAACTCAAAGGCAATGTACTGTTAAAAGAAATGTATGGTTAAGTGACAAGTGTTGAGAGCAGCACTGTTCAGTAGAAATGTGATGGAAGTCTCATATGTGATTTAAAATTTTCTAGAAGCCACATTTTAGAAAGTTAAAAGAAACAGGCAAAATTAATTTTAATAATCTATTTTAGTTAAGCCAATATATAAAAAAAATTTCATTTCAGCATGTAATCAATATTATTGAAATATTTTTTACATTCTCTTTTTCATCTAAGTCTTTGAAATCTGGTGTGTTGTCTATGCTTATAGCACATCTTAGTTGGACTAGCCACATTTCAAATGCCCATAGCCACTTGTGGGTAGTGGATATCCATACTGGATAACACAGCTCTAAAAAAAAAACAAAAAACGTTCCAAGGTTAGACATATTACTGAGAGCTGAACTGAGGAGAAGATATTTTAGAAGTGGTGCATTTAATTCAATTCAACAGATATTATCTGAACAAAGAGCAAGGCAGCATGCTGGGCTGAAATCTGGGACCTAGGTACTGAAGCAATGTATGCCCAGTTCTTTGAAAATGGGCAGGTGTCACAGGCATTGCACAGACACACTTAAACCTCATCCTGGCTCTGCCTCCAAGGCCTGTGGACAAGTCACTTCACCCTCTGTTCTCCTCTACAAGAAAAATAACTGTTTGCCACCTCCTGTATTTAGGACTGTGTATCTTGGCTCATGAAACAATGATAAAGGGCTAATCAAACTGTACATATTGAGCCTTCTCCTAACTATTTAAATACTTCTTTTTGCATAAAATTCCATGGACAAATTTGACAGGATTTATCTTTTTCAAAACATTTAAAAATTTTTCTTGGCTCAACTGCTATACTGTCTTGCTGTCAGCTTTTGGTATTACACACACATACATACATGCAATTTTTAGTGCCTTGAGATTAAAGTCAATGAAAACATGCACACTCTGTCCTTTAAAAGACATTCCTGCCTTGCATTCTTTCTTTGGAGCAGTTGGGAAATCACAGCTGGGGGGAAGGAGCTGTAAAACCTACTAGTGCTAGCTCATCGGGCCTTGGCTGACAGGAAGCCCACCAATGAGAGACTGACTGCTAAGGGTTCTGTTCCATTGCAACAAAACCCCCTATTTGTACAGAGATTAAAATCCTGGGAGACCCCAAGCAGTCCAATAATGCACCAAGACTTCCTTTTCTCTTCATTTTGTTTCTCCCAAAGGACAGTATTAGAAAACTCCACACAAAAATCTACTAGCTTAGTTGCTAAGGACAGATGATCATTTGCAGTGAAAGCACTCCCAAGAATTATGTAGCAGTATAATTCTCAAAGCTCTTTTATTCTTCATTTTTAACTGACTAAAAAGAGGAGAAAATTCACATATCTAACTGCCTGAAAAGTGGAGCAATATGCTATGATAAGTCAAGGAAGATGGCCTATGGGTCAAGTGTAAGAGCTAGCATTGGGAGAGCAAGGTGGCAGATACGTGCGCTGGGCTGCTCCCGGGATCCCCCCGGTACTGATCACTGTACCATTGCTAGGGCTTTCCCGAGGATAAGACATTTTCTCAGAGACTTTAATATGCACACCCAACAAGAGTAAACTCCTTCCCTTTTTGTTTGTTTCACGCATACTGGAGATATCACAGTTGCCATTCAAATGAACCAGGAGACAAAGCAAGGGAGCAAAAAGAATGCCAAGAATGAGAAGTCTCAACAAAAGGTGAGGTCATAAGACAAACTGACCATTGGCTTTGAGGCAGACACCAACATAAGAGTTTAACGCTTTATTTTATATTCCTTGGGACATTAGCTCCCTCTGGGAATGGTGCCCAGTTATATCAAAATTGCTGATCATAGAAGGAAAGAGCTGGTTAAATTCCAACTTAACCAGGACCTGATTTAGCAAGCCCAGCATTACTACTGTGTCCAAAGTTAAGCAAAGTATTGATGGGCAAGTGCTGTCGACCATCTTCCCAGATGCACAAGATACTTGCAGAAATTGGCACTGAGATGTATAGAATAAGAGATTATAAGCAGAAAACCATGGACCTTCTCATAGGTAACCATTTGGCCAGTGCATTAATCCAACAACTATTTATTGAGCACCTACTATATATTAAGCACAATTCTAAGTGCTGGGGATTCCTTGGTGAATGGGGCAGACAAGGGCTCTGCCCTGAAAGAGTACACATTCTAAAAAGTAACAAGATCATTTCAGATCGTGATGTCTGTTTGGAATAAAATAAGAGTATTTATGACCGAAAAATTTAGAAGAGAGGGCACCACTTAGATGCAGTGGTTAGGGAAAGATCTTTTGAATTGAGACCTGAAGGATGAGAGGAGCAGTTCAGAAAGGGAAGAAAAGTGCAAAGGCCTGAAGCAAAATGGAATTTGTTACATTCCCTGAATGTAGGCCAGTGTGGCTGCCCACACAGGGTCCACCAGGGATCACAGCAGAGAAAAGCTGGGAAAAGCAGGCAGGAAGACACTGTAGGTACTGATAAGAAGCTTGTATTTTATTCTAAATGCAGTGAGGGTCACTGGAGGGCTTGGCACAGGGGAGTGACAGGATCAGTGTTTTGCAAAGATTACTCAGGCTGCTGTGCAGAGACATAGTGAGCAGAGAGGGAAGAGGAGATGAGTAAGGATGCTATTGCAATAGTCCAGGTGCAAATAATGGGGCCTGGACTAGGAGCATGGCAGTGGAGACAGAGTAGTCAATGGAGAGGTGATGTAGTTCAACAGTAGCCCCAAGAAGGCTTGATCGACTGGATGTGGGGATGAGGGAAAGTGAGGAATCAAAGAGGATTCCCAGGCACATCAAAGCCCTGGCCAGTTCAAGGAAGATACAGACATGGTCATACTAATAGGTCAGTCTGGAGTCACTCCCAGGAGGCTGCTCTTCCCTCAGACCTGCCCTGGAGCCCAGAGGAATCCCATGCCCTCTGATGAAACAGAATTAGCTTCGGAAGTAAATTCAAGCTCACCAAACACTGGGGCCAGGTGTACATAGACTCTGCTTGTAGAAATCTGCTCAGAATTGATCCATGTTTTCAAACTGTTCCTCGAAACACTAATCTTTAAAATGTGGTGAAATGTTTTGGAAACACTGCATATCATACTCTCCTCTGGGAAAGTCATAAATAAAGTATGTATGTGTCCATGTGCATGTGCATTAAGTAAGGCTCTGAGAAGTCCCACAACTAAAAAGCCGTTTAACCTAGCCTGTATATTAACATCACTTAATACACAGTTTGAGAAACAAAGGTCTAGGCTCTGTGTGTCTCTTCCTGTAGTTCTATTCTCCCCTGGTGTCAAGCAATAACAACAACAATAACAGCGATTACTGTTTATTGTGCACTTGCCTTGTGTAAGGCACTTTATATACATTCTCTCTTGGTACACATTATGTACAGGTGCTGTTTTATTTTACAGCTTCTACATCCTCTCTTGCTCTTAAAGAACATACATTCACTTAGTCAAGCAGTCATATCTTTTCTGATCAGATATATCAGTAGTGTTTGCTCCCGGTATTTCCTCATGGAGTGTTTAAGTACAAGACCAGAAATTTTTCATTTTATCACTAAATCTTCATTTGCTTGCTATATTACGACGAACAGTGAGAGTTTCCAGCCCCCATTACCACCTCCCTTCCTTTCCCCCAATCCTCCTCATCACTATTTTCCTTCTTCCTCTTTGCTCCACTCATTTCTAGGACAAAAAGGATTTTGGGATAGTTCATCACACACTTTGAAAATCCTTGGGATTAGAATCCCTCAAAGATAATATCATGACTTTCTGAATATGGTTGGTCACATCTGAGCCTACAGACTGCTGGGTCCAGAGCCCACAATGACCCTCAGCTACGTGGGAGCAACACACACACACACACACACACACACACTCTCTCTCTCTCTCTCTCTCTCTCTTCACCAATCCAGGCAGAGAGAAGACTTTTACATGGAGTTAAGCAGCAAATTAGTGGGGAAATGAGGAGGTTTTTACTTTCTAGGCCACTGAAACACGAGTAATAATGGTCATGAAATGGCAACACCATTTAGACTAGGCAAAAAAATGGTAGCATTAGCTGGAGGAGCAATGCAATCTACCAACTGGGGAGGACCCCAGCTTGCTCACTAATCCACAAAGCAATGGGATCAATCAACTTCAGCAGGAAATGAAGTGCCTTCTCTTTGATCAAACGTGCAAGGGGAATTTAGAGGGAAAATGCAATCTCCTAAGCTCCTAAGCTGTAAATGACCAACACAGTGGGGGTAATAATGTCCAAGCATTGCTTGCTCTTAGAGGATTCCATGTTATTACCATGTTTTCTTTATTTTGTTCAAAGAAAAGAGAGTGCCTAACATAGGGAACTTATATACCCCCCAAAAGAATTTTTATAGTTACATTATACGTGTTCTTGGTGGAAAATTAAGACAAAGACAAAGTATCTTTTCTAATTGTATCTCTCAGAGTGATAAAGCTAATAACTTTTAAAATGTCTTTTAAACAATATGGCCCACAAGTAGTTTAGGAAATTGTGTTAAGAAATATGTCTGCGGTGAGTACTGAATTTATTATATGCAACATTTAGCAAAGAGTTAAATGCCTGGCCTCTGCTCAAAACACTTCCCAATCCCATTCTCCCTTCTAATGCTATTCCCCAAGAAAGGAAATGGTGAAACCCAAAGTGAATTCACACCTGAAGTGGGTGTTCTCTTGCTGGGTTTTCTTTGGTCATCAGCCAGCCAGCCCTTGGTGCCATGCAGAAAATCACTCTTCTGTTGAACACAGGACACAGACACCAATTAAAGCACAAACTGAAAGTCTTTACCCCTGAAACAAATAGCTACACCAGGAAGTCCGTTTCTCTGTGGGTGCCTGTAGACAAGGCCAAGGCCACACAGGATAAGAAAGGAAGGAAACAAAGTGGCAAGGAGTGGGAAGCAAAGCAGGAATGGACACATTCCTGAAAAATTCGTGGGACACTAAGGAGAAGCTGCGTGCCTTTCCTGCTTCTTCTGTAGGCCTCAGCCTGTCCCCAATAATTATAGCATCACTGCCCAGGGAGGAGCCAGGGCTGGTGATGGCCTTAGAGAAGGAAGCTGGGCGTTCTGAGCATGTGTTAACGACTGACAAGCATACGCCTGTCTCCACCCCACAGCAGCTTTTGTGAGCAGGGCTGGGCCACCCAGAAGCCATCTGGACCCTTTTGAATGGGATCTTGACAGTAAGGGGAACTCAGGCTTGTCTGGATCTATGCTCAGCTGGATACCTGTGTTTCTTTTCCAATAGATTTGAGCCGCTCTGATTGAAATCCCACATGTACCATTTTCACACTAAGAAGATGAACCAGGGATCTGGGTGTTAAGTCACAAGACTTCCTCTACACTGTCTTTGAGTTCTCCATCCATTTTATTTTTCTCTCTGTTGCAAATGTAAGGCCACAAGCTTGAGTCTCTCTTCATAACTGTCCTTACAGAAGCTAAAAGGACATGCTAGCCAAGGGATTTGAGAGGAACGACATACCTCTTATTTTTGAAATGAGTCAGGGAATGAAAGAAAGAATGGATGAATAATATACATTTATTAAGTTAATGTTCATTAACAGACTAACATCACAACAATAAAATTAAGCACTTGGCTATGTGCCTAGACTCAGAAAGAAATCAGGACAACATAACAAAATCAAATACTAAGTTAAACTAAAACTAAACAGTCAAATGAAAGGAAATTTAATAGTATTTTTTTCTTCTCTTTATTGGTTTCCACACGAATTTTTTCATGAGGGAAATATCACTATTTGAGCTCTAGATAGATGGCCATGTTCTCCAAGTGGTAAAATTTAAGTCAGTGTGTAAATGTTGGTGTTTGTATTATGCATGTATATATAGTCCAGTCTGGGACACACTCACATTGAATTATATTCTGACACCTGTAAGTAGCTGTATAAGAAAAGCCACATGCAACCTTGGGCTAGTCCCCCATTCAGGACCAACAGCACAGTTTATCACTGGGATTATCAGGTGGGACTGAGGAACCACAGTGCAGGCAAGGGACTGGACTTGAGCAGGACTGCATTAGCACTAAACATCTGCATAAGCTTCTCTTGTCTCTGAGCTCACCCTGGCAAGTCCCTTGATTCAACCTCTGAGGTGGAGGCCGAAGATCTATGCCTAAGGCTGTGATAACATACGCCCAGAGTTGATTCAGAGAGCAGGGCATGGGGACCAGGGTGGGAGCTATACCAGCGCCTGTTCAGGAGACCCAGGATCCTGGTCATGGACCAGATGACCAGGGTGATAAGGCACAGAAGAGTTCTGGAAAACTGAATAGGGTTCCTACAACATTTTCAGATGACTTTTTCGGTCAGCCCTTTTTGTGACATGGCATCATTATATTTTAAAAGAAAATGGGAACATTTACAGACAGTCAGAAGACAACTGTTTTTATCATTTGTGTGTTTTAAAGTAAATCTGACAAAAGCTCAGGATGTATACTTCAGGATTTTAGTTTGTCTTTTTTTTTTTTTTT
>JAQZBX010105391.1:0-10856 GCA_029593785.1 Cabassous unicinctus
TATTAACAATTTCTTCTGTATGTTTCCTTAGTGCCTTATTTTTTTCACTTTATTTTCCAAATGACTTAAGGTTACAGAAAAGTCACATAGAAAATATAGGGGATAACCATATACTCCACTCCCTGTGTCCCCATATCCTTCCGTACCAATAACATACCTCATGAGTATGGCACATTTGTTACAGTTGATGAACAAATATCAAAGCACCTAATACAGATTTGATAACAAGAATGTTTTTTTCTGAAACAGTTTTAAGGATGGAATTTCTGAGTTTGTTCTGGTGTTTTCAAATGGTTTTGTCATATGATTCATTTAAGGAGTCATAACTCTTTCCAGTGATCAAGCAATCATTGATAACCCATTCTGTGAATTTGTAATAGAGATTCACAAAATATCACCATTGGATACTACTACTCAAATGCTCATGAGAAGCAATCTTCTGTGTGACAGTGTATTTGATATTTTAACTGAGTTTTTAAAGTGAAAAAGTAAGAAGTTAAAAAATATAAAAGATGTTTTTCCTAGATAAACTTATTAAAGATTGAACTAAGGGCTTCAAATTTGCACTTCCAACACCGCCTGAAGGACATGAAAGTTGCTATATGTGCTCTGAATTATGCTATTAGATTTTGCACTTACAAGCTTGAGATTTCTGAAAATGAGCTGCGTAGTCTTATGGAGTGAGTGGCTGAATTACAATGCAGATTGGGTTACTAATATTCAAGGTGTCTGCTGTTAAAATGAGGGCATTCATCAGGAAGGAATGGGATCCTGAGAGGTGAAATGGAGCCATATGGATGATGATGGCAGAGAGTGTCTTTTGCCAGATAAACCTGTAATGCTCTGTCCTGAGGAATCAGCTACCTGCCCTCCAGTCTGCCCTGAGGAATCAGCTTTCCCACTCCAATCTGAAGGGATTAACCCAGTTTCCACAGATGTAACTGTATTGGAAAACCCTGAGTAGATGGCTTTTGAGACACAGCTAATTCCCCTCATGACCCATCACCATCACCCCCCTTTTTATCCCAGACCTAATATCGTATTGAAGTCCCAACAGACCACAAAAGTTGAGGTACCAATTATGACCCATGGGTAGGTGTGCTGCACTCCAAGAGAACTGCATCAGGTTTCAAATGTACAGGCAGAATTCAGGTATATATATGTGGGAATGGACATGAAGGATGTGGCATAATAATGGGAGGAACAAAAAGTTGGATCAGGGTGAATTTATTGGTAAGAGATTCTGGATTCAATAATGTAACTCAAGGAGCTAGAAAGGTTGAATCAGTTCATTCAGTTGGTTAGGTGACTATGGATGAAACAGTGGCCTACAGTAAGTGAGGGTGAAAGGCCAGAACTGCCCTGGTATAATGTAGATGAGGATATCAAAATGCTTAGAGATATCAGAATGTTTAAGTAGATTTATCATGTGAGACGTGCTCACCCACCCAAAAAATGTCCAGAGGACACACCTTTTACCCCAATTATGAGGAACAATTTGTGAGAGAATTTCCATCATCACTTTCCCTGGAGGTCCCTTTGGACACTTTTTTCTGTATATCAAATATTAGTATGGGGACTGCTGCCATTGAACTTTTATCCTTAAACATAATGTGGATGGCCATCTTCTGGGATAGCAAAAGCCATGCAGGAGCACTTAATTGTCAAAGATAAGGTGGGTATGTCACATTTGTTACAGCTACCCTAATGGATAGCAGAGTAAAAGCTGCTATCAGAATAGTCTGACTCACAGAGACCTCTGTTACCATAAGCAGGGATATTTCAATAGAAGGGCCTGCCCAATCTGGTGCTACAAATGAGAAACTCATTGAGACAATGATTTCTTGCAAGTGTACAAGCAAGGAACTGGGGGACTATTCCCCAAAACCAGTTCAAAGTAAAGAATGGAAGCTAAGGTTTTTATAGGCCAAGAAAAGGGAGTAGGGTTCCATGATCAAGTAATGACCACTTGATGCATTCTTGCCATGTCAGAATGATGCTGCATTTTTTAAAAAATGTTTTCATGGGGAGGATGTGGGCAAATTCCTTACTCCTGTGTTATCTTAAGTATGCCAACCTCCTGCTTGTTTTTCCTGTTCATGGCCTAAGGAAATTTCCAAATTTATTGGGCTACAAGGTGTTCCTGGCCACATTCTGTGGTTTTGTTTTGAGATGTTATCTTATTCTTGATATAACTGGAAGTAGAAATGGAAAAGTCTCTTTAATGTCCTTACAAGAACTAACAACAAAGCATATAAGCTCCTAAGATTAGGTTAATAGATAACCAGTTCAACTCAAGCTGGAGAGCACATAGGAATTTTTCAGAGCTGCTTAAGAAAAGAAAATTTTGAAAAGCACATTTTCCAGCTATCACATGTGGTATTGGCTAGTTGATCTTGGGGTCCCTAGAAGTGAAATGGATGGGCATTCTACCAGATTCTTAAGCAGATGACTTTGATGTCAAGTGAAGAAAAGCCTAACTTTGAATCACAAAAACAAATTCATAGCATTTCAATCACTTTCTAGACTTGGGACAGCTTACAGGCCCAGAATCCCTTGAATGAAGCCAACAGTAGTACAAATGGAAAAAGTCACTCTTATGCTGCCAGAAACATATTGTTAATCTTACCCCCAGCAATTACTAAATAGACCAAGGGCCTTTAACCAGGGTGACTGTGCACTGGGGAAAAGGAAATGATCAGAAATTTCAGGCTTTACCACATTCTGGCTCTGATCTGACCCGAATTCCATGAGATCCAAAATAACACCATGGCCTCCAATAAATGTAGGGGCTTATGGAAATCAATGATCAATGGAGTTTTAGTTCAGGTCTGTCTCTGCAGTGATTCCAGTGGGTTATGCTCCTATTCTGTGGTGATTTCCTCGGTTCCAAAATGTATAATTGAAATAAACATACTAAGCAATGGACAGAAACCCCACATTGGTTCAATGAACTATGAAATTAGGTTATTGTGGTAGTAAAGGCCAAGTTGAAGTCATTAGAACTGCTTCTAATGGCTAACCAGCGAAATATTGAAACATAAGCAACAGAGGATTCCTGGAGGGATTGCAGAAATTAGCACCACCATCAAGGACTTGAAGGATGCAAGGCTATTGATTCCCACCACATCCCCTTCATGTATCCTACTGGGCTGTGCAAAAAACAGATAGATCTTGGAGGATGACTTATCAGGATTATCAGGAACTTAACCAGATGCTGAGTCCAATAGCAGCTGCTGATCAAGAAGTGGTATCATTCCTTTAGCAAATCAAACACACACTGCTAACTACAGTGGTAGTTTGAATTATGTTACCAGAAGAACTTTTTCTTGACCTTAATCCATTCCAGAGAGTGTGAAACCATTGTAACTAGGACCTCTGAAGATGTTATTTTTAGTTAAGATGTATCCAACTGAATAAAAATGGGTCAAATTCTGATTACTGGAGGCCTTATAGAGAAGACCACAGAAAGAACATCACAGGAAAAAGATGGAAGGATAAGGAACCCAGAAGAAAAAATAGATGGCATAAACATGTTTACTGAGATTTGAGGGAAATGCCATGGACCTAAGGATTTCTAGCTGTCAGCTCCAGAATTTCACAGTATTTAAGGACAAAATATCTCATTGTTGTCACATTGATTTTGGACTTCTCTTAGCCTCAAAAGTGTGAGCCAATTAATTCCCGTGGTTAAAGTCAACCCATTGTATGGTATTTGTTTTAGAAGTTGGGAAGTTAACATCCATCGTATGTAGCTACTGATCTGGCAAATTATATATTTTTTCATACCTGTTAGTAAAGATCACCAGAAACAGTTTGCTTTCAGCTGGCAATGCCAGAAAGAAATACACCTTCATTGTCCTACCTCTGGTGAATATCAACCCTCCAAGGTTATTTCATAATCAACTCTAGCTAACTTGATCAACTTTTCCTTCCACAAGACATCACACTGTCCATTCTATTGATGAAATTATGCTGATGATACCTAGTGAGGAAGAAGTAGCAAGTACTCTAGACTTACTGGTGAGACATTTGCATTTCTGAGGGTGGCAGGAAAAATCAATAAAAAGTCAGGGATCTTCAACCTCAGTGAAATTTAGGTGTCCAGAGGTTCAAGTCATTTCTAAATATCCCCTCTAAGGTCAAGGAAAAGCAGTTGCTTCTGGATCCTCCTATAATTAAAAAGGAAGCACAATACCTATTTGACCTCTTTCAATTTTGGAGGCAACATATTTCTCATTTGGCTTTGGTATTCTAGCCTATTTACTAAATGACCTGAAATGCTGCTAGTTTTGTCTAGTGACTTGCAAGAGGAGGCTTTTCAACAGTTCAGGCTGCCATGCAAGTTGCTTAGCCACTTGGGCCCTATGATCCAGCAGATCCAATGGTGCTGGAAGTTTCAGTGGCAAATGGAGAGGCTCTTTGGAGCTTTTGGCATATCCCTAAAGGAGAATCACAATGCAGACCCTTAGGAATTTGGAGAAAAGCCTGTCATCCTCTCTAGATAAGGTCTCACCTTTTGAAAAACACCTTTTGCCCTGTTACTGGGTCTTAGTAGAGGCCAAGTGCTTGCTTAAACATAGTCAACCAATTTGTCATGAGAACTGAGTTGCCTACCATGAACTGGTTTATTTTCTGATCCACCAAGCCATAAAATTTGATGTGCACAACAGCACTTTATCATCAAATAGATTCAGTATATAAGAAATATGTTTGTGAATATTCTCGCTGTCCTGATTTTGTGATAATGAGGGTAGACTAAACATTTGCTATATTAGAAACCATGCATGTGTCCCCAGACCTAGTTTTTCTCCCTAGGTCTGGTTTTTGGAATGCTGGTGATAAACTAAGCCTGATTTGTTATATGACCATCCCGTATGGGAAAAGACAGTAACTTTGAGTATCTTTGGTCAACATTAAGAGATATATCAGGGGGACAGATGTGGCTCAGGTAAGTAGGCATCTGTCTCCCATATGGAGGAACCTGGGTTCAATCCCCAGGACCTCTCAGTAAAAATTTAAAAAAGAAAAATATAGAAGGCACATGGGCCACCAGGCCATATGCGGGGGTGCACCACCAGGCCCCATGAGCAGGTGAGCCATCAGGCCCCATATGCAGGAGCACCACCAGGCCCCATGTGTGGGTGTGCTGCCTGGTCCCACAAGCCACACAGCAGGATGATCACATAACAGGAGAGTGACACAAGGGAAAGCCAAAATGAGATGCACTGAAAAACCAGGAACTAAGGTGGTGAAGTTTGTAGGACACCTCTCTCCCACATCAGAGTTTCTGAGGATGGAATCTCAGTGAAGACAGGAGGAGAAGGATGAGAAAAGAGGGCAACAAATGGACACAGAGTCGCAACAAATGTTTCACAACAATGCAGGGTGTTTGTGGGGGGGTGACGTGTGGGAGTCCTGAATGATGTTATGCATGTTTGTTTGGTAAGTTCATGATGTTTACTGAACACTAATAGTTTATGTATGTTCATGTATGAATGATATACTTCAGTAAATTGTTAAAAAAAAAAAAAAAGAATACCACTCTCACAGTGCTCATGGAAGCACCACTCTTAATTACCCAACACCAGAGCTACCACTCCCGAAACAACACAAGTGAATTCCTGTCAAGTTAACAAGAAAGAGTCCATGAGGTATTGTCCCATTTATATGAACTTCAGAACCAGAGAACCATCTTGTTAGCAATGGCATTAGCTGTCAGGGTGGTGGTGATGTTGGGGGGTTGTAGCTTGAAGCACTGATGACATTGTTTCAATTGGTGAAAATCCATCTGCTGTGTTATTCACTGTTTTTTCATCAGACTCTGTCTAGTTTTCTAAACCCATGTTGATATGAAACACTTAAATTAGCAAATGTGGGGCCTGAGTGCATTGTTTTTCAAATGAGTCCAGTATCTTGTGTGTGTGTGTGTGTGTGTGTGTGTGTGTGTGTTTAAATGAGATAAATGAAATAGAATAAAGCAGATAACAGTGAAAAAAAAAAAAGAAATATGCTTCATGCTGGCCCAGAAGGCTCAGGTAAGTTGCAGGAGGGAGTGACCCAAATGCCCATGGCTCCCACTCCTGCCTCATTACCTTCTATTTCCCAGTCATCAGTAATGGCCTCAGGGAAAGATCCCCACTATGAGTTGACTGAGGAATGAATAGTTGGGTCTTGTTATGAAATGTTTTTGTATGATATACAGGTACCATCTGTAAGTGGATATCTACAGCACTTCACCTCCTTTCTAGGGCTTCCCTGAAGGACAGTGGTGAAGGGAAATCCTTCCCCTGGGCAGAATTTTGGACAGTGCACCTGGTTATATATTTTGTTTGAGAGAAGAAATAAACATAAGTGCATTTGTATATTGATTTGGCTGCATGATCAAGGATTTGGAAGTAACATGTATAGAAAATTGGTGACAAAGATGTCTGGGGAAAAGGTATGTGTGTAGACATTTCTGTGTGGGCAAAAACAGAAAGATATTTGGTCTCTTTCCCCATCCACTCTTGTGATTGACAAATGGGATAATGGACAAAGTGGCCAAAAGTTGCAGGATGGAGGTTATGCATGGGCTCAACAACATGGTTTTCCCCTCACCAAAGCCAACCTGGCTATGGCCATTGTTGAGTATCCAGGCTACCAGTAGCAGAGGCCAACACTTAGTTGTCAATATGGCACCATACCCTGAGGTGATCAGCCTGTTACCTGGAGGCAAGTTGTTTACATTGGACTTCTTTAATAATGGAAGGGGCTGTGTTTTTCTCACAGAAATAGAGCTATACTCTGGCTTTAGATTTGTCTTCATTGCATGCAGTTCTTCTGTGAAAGTACTATCTGTTGACTTACAGAGTGCCTTATCCACCATTTTGATATCTGTGGCAGTTTGAAATTATTTTATGAACCCCAAAAAGGGAAAGATTATATTTGTAAACTAATACATTTCTCTAGGTATGATGCCCTTTGATTGCATTAAATTAAGCTGAGATGTCTTTGATTAAATTATTTGTTAGGATTAGGGATTTGATTTGACTACACCATTAAGGTGTGACTCAGGTTGAGTCCCTGCCCCTTGCTGGATCTGATATAAAGGGACTTACATAGACTGACATACACAGGGAGGGAGAACTTAGTCATTTGGATCCAGCCATGAAACAGAAGAGGAAGTCCCAAACAGCTAAAGCCTGAGGGAGAGATGGACCATTTTCTTGATAGCTTACAGCTGAGCTTTGGAAGAAAGTGGGGACTGAGAGAAAAGCCCTATGGCAGCCTGCAACTGAGATTGGGAAGTAGCTGGGCTCATGGAGCCTCAAGAGGAAGAGAGAGGAAGCCCAGAAGAGAAGGCAGGGACCAGCATAGATCACTCACCATCTTGTTTCAACAAGTAGCATCTGACTTTGGTGAGAAAATACCTCATTTGGTACCATGAGTTGGACTTTTCATGGCCTTGGAACTATAATATTTTAACCCAAATAAATATACTTTATAAAAGCCAACAGATTGCTGGTACTTTGCATCAACACCACTTTGGTGGACTGATATAGTACTCCATCATGCTGATGTGTTTGGATTAATAGATCAATGGAATGGCCTTTGGAAGACTTAGTTGTTCTAGTAGCTGAATGGCAATACCTTGTAGTGCAGGGGCAGTGTTCTCCCGGAGGTTGTACATGCTCTAAACCAACATCCATTCTATTGTGCTCTTTCTCCCGTAGCCAGGATTCACAGGTCCAAGAATCAAAGTATGGAAATTGATGTGAGACCACTCCCTATTACCCCTGGTGATTCATTAGAAAACTTGTTTCCTGTAACTTCAGCCTCATGCTTTGCTGGTCTAGAGATCTTATTTCCAAAAGGAAGAGTGCTCCCACCACGAGGCACAAAAGTGTTTCCATTGAACTAAAAGAGAAGATTTTCAATGGATCACTTTGGGACCTTCATGCCTCTGAACCAACAGGAAAAGAAAGAATAATCTGTACTGGCTTCAGTGAATGATCCTGATTATTAAATGGAAATAGAACTGCTACTATGCAATGTAGGTAAAAAAGAGTTTCCCTGTAATACAGGATATTCCTTAGGTCATCTCTTAACACTACCATGCCCTGTGATTGAATTCAACATAGAAATACAAAAACCCAATTCAGGAAGACTACCAATAGCCCAGACCTCTCAGAAGTGAAGAATTTTGTCACCACACTAGGCAAATAACCATGACTAGGTGAGGAACTTGCTGAAGTTACAGTGAATATGGGATGTGTAGAGGAAGAAAAGAAATAGACTTATGACCTCATAACCAGTTGCAGACATAAGGAGTAGAATGGTTATTTCTTCTTTGCTTTGTTCAGAATGTGTTTGTGTATACACATAAAAAATATATGGTTGTTTTTTCTCCTCCCTTAATCCCATGTCATAGAAAATAAATTGTATTAATTTTATATCCTAGTATTTAAGTTGCAAGTTATTAAGAGTAATAATTATTACCTATATACTATACCTATATTTACTAGGTGTGGATTGTGATGGCTAATATTATGTGTCAAATGGGCTGGGTTGTGTGTCCAGTTGTTTGGTCAAGGAAACATTGTCCTGATTGTTACTGTGAGAGTATATTGCATCTACAATAGAAAATGGAGATTACTTTCAGCAAAGACAGGAGTGTGTCTACTCATCCAGTCAGTTGGAGCTTTGAAGGGAACACTGATGATTTCATTAGTCAGTAAGAAGAATTTTTATCTCTATTTCGTTATCCATCTCCTGAGTATTTCATCATCACATTCATTGGATATCCATTCTGCAGCTTCTGTGGGGGAATTCAACGTTAGCTTCACTGAGTTTCTAACTTCTTGCCTGCCTTATGGAATTTGGACTCATTAATCCACATGCTCTTATGAACCAAATCCTATGACAAATCTCTTTATATTTACACATATCTATATGTGTACATTTATTCTCTATCATCTATCTATCTATCTAGCCATCCTATCGTGTTCTGCTACTTTCATTACTCTGGAGAACCTTGACTAATACACCTTTGCAACCAACTTAATAAAGTGTAAGATGTACAGCATGTAGATAAGGGACTCCCTATGCTTTGAAGTTTTATCCTCAGGAGGCCACCTTGTCCTTAAACTTCTCTGAAACCATCTCTCATCTCTTTGTCTTTTACTCATCCCCTGCCACTCTGCATTCCTTGTTGACCTTGAAAATCCAGTGGAGACTTTTCCTTAAGTCCTTTGTACTGGACATTCCTTCTGCCGGGCACAGATGTTTGATATCCTTATGGCTCTAGCACTCTGCACCTTGAAGCTTATCTTCAAATATTTCCCGATTATTTGGTCTTATCTGAAAATTGAAGCTCTTAATTTTACCTACTTTCATTTCATTTTAGCAATTGTCACCATGAGGCAGGTAATATGAATACAATTTTATTTGCTTATTTTCTTTCTCCATCATCAGATGGCAGTTAACTTTTTTCAGCACATTATTCCCATTGTTTAGTCAGTGTTTGCAGAAGAGCTGGACTGAATATTCATTCCACAAATGAATGAATAGATTTCCATAGAAATCCTCCAAGGCATGACAGATTAGGAGATATTTCAAATGTAGGAGAGCAATGCCTATTTAGAGATGACACTATCTGTTAAGGCTTGATAAATAAATCCAGAAATTAATTCCTGACTTCAAAATATTGATTACAGATAGGTTAGTAATGGTTATTTGTTTGAAAAGTAGTCATGTTCTTTCTTTTTCTTTTCTGGATAGTCACATCAAACACATGGAACAAGGAAATGACACAAGAATTTCAGAATTTCTACTTTTTGGATTTTCAGGAGAAACACAATTGCAGTCCCTCCTCTTTGGCCTCTTTCTATGTATCTGACTGCCATCTTTGGGAACCTCCTCATAATCATAGCCACCATCACTGATTTCCACCTCCACACATCCATGTACTTCTTCTCTAACCTGTCAATTTGTGACATCTGTTTCACCTCTACCATTATCCCAAAGATGTTGGTGAACATACAGATACAGATCAGAGGCATAACCTATGAAGGCTACCTTATGCAGATGTAATTTATCTTACTCTTTGATAGGTTGGATGGCTTCCTCCTGCCTGAGATGGCCTATGGCCACTTCATGGTCATCTATCACATCATGCACCATTGCCACTGTGTCCTGTTAGTTCTGGGGTCTTGGATCCTGAGTGCCTAGCAGTCCTTGTTACAAAACTTGTTAAAGGCATTGGGGCTATCCTTTCATAAACATTTGGAATTCCCCCCAATTTTCTGTGGCCTTGGTCAGATGGTCCAACTTTCCTGTTCTAACATTTTCCTCAATGAAATAGTGATGTATATTGCAACTGCGTTGCTGCTGTTTCACCCCTTCACTAGTGTCATATACTTAATTCCAAAATTTTTTCCTCTGTGTGTGCAATCTAATTAGTTTGTGGAACATATAAAGCTTTTTCCACCTGTGCATCTCACCTCTCAGTGGTCTCCTTATTTTAGGAGCCTAGGTGTGTACCTTACTTTTAATGCATTGCAAAATCCACACTCAAGTGCAACAGCCTCGGTAATGTATACCATAGTCACACCCATGCTGAACCCCTTCATCTACAGTCTGAGGAATAAAGATATGATGGGGCTTCTGAAAAGACTCTTAGGGAATGGAGACATAAAAGTTTCATTTGTTCTGAGGCAGAGGAAGTGCTTTTAATTGCAGGGTTTAAAACCTCACAGCCAGAAATTGCAATTTTCTGATCATTTCATTGAAAAAGAACCTGCCCTAGATTTAGATGTGGCCTTAAATCTGATGAAGCAAAACTTTAAACCATACATTGTGTTACCATAGAAATT
>JAQZBX010105392.1:0-10856 GCA_029593785.1 Cabassous unicinctus
AGCTCTGTATCAAATCAGGAGTAGAGTAAAGTAAAGAGTCCTTGAGATGACAAGAATAGAAATGCATGCTTAATAGAATTACTTGTGATCACTTAATAAAGTCATGTTATAACTTAGCTACAGAAATTCATAGCTTCATTTGTGGAATATACTAAAAAAATCATAACTGCTTTTCCTGCTTTAAATGAACATTTTTATAACCAGTTCAAGGTGAAAGACAATTGGCATATTTAGCAAATATAGGAAGATTATGATTAACAGAAAACAAAGATGAAATAATAAAGAGGCAATGTCTTTTCTACTTATATTTAGTACACAACAGCATAAAATTCTACAGATAATGTATTTATAAAGTAGATGTATATTTTATTATAATATGAGAAAAATGACCAAATGGAAAAAATCAAGGGTTAATCAAAATAGCAATATTTTTTGTGCTGAAATGCAAGGTGTAACATGTTATTTCAGGTCTAATATATATACATATATATGCATATACACACATATACATATACACACACACACTAAGATTAGTAGATAATGATCTGGTATACTCAAGAAATTTAGAGATCGGCTTGCACTTAAAGCATATAGGGAAAAAAAATAACCTAAGTTATCTAGAAAATCAGAGTGATTTACTTGAATAATTTTAAATGAACAGAAGAGGAAAAATCATTTATGTGGCATTGTTTGCTTTAAATTATAGCTTACATTTTTTAGAAAAATGAAGGAAGCATTTTGAACATTGCTTGGCAATCCCAAAAATTGGATAAGACAAATAAGCTTTGATCATGAAACAAAGAATGATTTTTAAAAATTATAGTTACTATCTATGGAATGTTGTTGCCACAGGACAAGTTAGTGACAAGCACTTCACCTAGTGCTTAAAATCATGCTGCTTTCAAACTAAAAGTTAAAGCTTCTTAATATAATTTGTACAACAATAAGAAAATAATATGAAATAATTATTAATGGAATATGCTAAAAAGAAAGATAAATTGTAGAGGTCACTTGTATTTGATTTCATTGCATATTTCATTTCCTAAGTCATACAGATTTGTGCCATTGTTAATAATATAATGGGAAGTTTTCTAAGCAACGTAAGTAAAGGCCAGTGATCAAGCAAACCAGGAATGATAAACAGATAGATGAATAAGCAAACAGAAAGATTTAGAAAATCTGAGTCAAAGTGACTTATAAAAAACAAAGATAAGGAAATAATTGAATTTGGTGATAAATATTAAGAGTCAACTAATTACTTGAAATAAGCTAAATTCAGAAATCAGAAAATCTGATATATTTAAATACACTATTAGGGCTCTCAGATCAATTGCTGAGGTAAATGACTGATACACTCACTGGTATTTGGTAAATAGAATTTATTCAAATGTAGACAAGGGAAAAATCTATCAACATTCTTATAAAGATAGCTGATGAATTGAGGACATGATACTTTTAATGAGTTCTAAGTTGATTCGTGAAAACATTTGCAAAATGGTTCAGAATGAAAAAAAAATACTTCTTACATGTAATATTAGTCTGTATTTTCTTTAGATTCCATAGGTAAGAAGAGAAATGAAAAATCAATTATTGGAGATAGACTTCATTCTTCTTGTACTGACAGAAGACCCTCAGCTGAAAATTGTGATTTTTCCTCTTTCTGTTTCTCAACTACATGTTATCCCTCATGGGGAACTTCATCATCATCATCATCCTCACTCTGCTGGAACCCCGCCTCAAGAAGCCAATGTATTTTATCCTCCGAAATTTCTCCTTCTTGGAAATTTCATTGTCAACTGTCTGCATTCAACGATTCTTAATAACCATTCTTACTGGAGAGAAAATCATTTTCTATAATGCTTGTGCTACTTAATTGTTCTTTTTTCTTTTATTAGGAGTTACAGAATTTTACCTCTTAGCTGCCATGTCCTACCACCTCTATGTTGCCATCTGCAAACTGCTGCATTACACGATCATTAGGAACAGCAAAGAGTGCTACCACCTGGTCCTCAGCTAATGGGCAATTATATTCTTAATCATTTTGCCCCCTTTGGTTTTGGGGCTGAAACTGGATTTCTGCACTTCCAAAACTATTGATCACTTTCTATGTGTCTCTTCTCCTATCCTGCAAATCTCTTGCACAGAATGCTCTCCTCAACAAGTTGATGTGTTTTGTCTCAGCCGTGGTAACACTTGTGCTCACGTTGCCGTTAGTTGTCCTCTCCTATGTGTACATCCTCACACCATTCTTAAATTCCTTTCTGCTCAACAACGAGCAAAGGCCTTCTCCACCTGTTCCTCACACATGGTTGTTGTATCCATTGCTTATGGGGGTTCTATCTTTATGTGCATGAAGCCCTCAGCAAAGGAAAGGGTGACTTTAACTAAAGGTGTCACTGTGCTCAACAGCTCTGTTGCTCCTTTACTCAACCCTTTCATTTACACCCTAGTGAATCAGCAGGTAAAAGAAGCCCTCAAGGACATGCTCCAAAGATTTTATTTTCAACATGAAGAGGCAAATTTTTGAACTAAATAATATGCTATTGAATGGGAGAACTGAATCCAGACACCTATTGCACTAGTCAGACAAAGGTCACTTCTGCACTCAACTCTTCTAGCACTTCTATATTCTCCCTTCTGGGTTTAACTTCCTCATAAGTAGTGAACTGCCTCCTCCAACTCGAATACACAATTTCATCTTTGTATAGAAATATATCTTCTCACAAATGATAGATATTTATATACTGAAAGCTTTTAAAATGAAACCTGCTTTATATAATTTTAGTTAATTATTTGAAATTTTAGATTATTTATATAATTATTAAAAATTATTTTTGCTAAATATCCACTGCTAATTGGATCTACTATTGAGAAATTTACATTGTTAAATTGATATACACACAGAATCTGATAATTATTATACTCTGTAATAATGTTGTGATAGAAAAGAGTAAGATAATCAGGTTAATTATAAAGATCAAAGTAGCTTCCCAACAGAAGTCCTCACATATGCTGGACCATTAATATGAATATAGAAATAAGGTCCAAACATGTTATAACCAAGAGTATAAAATATGCAACAGAATGAGGAACCTACCTCGAATAATGTTCACCTGGATAGTTATAAGAATTAGGAATATGGTGTTTGTAAACATTGTCAATTTTTATTTTTGTTAGAAATAATTGAATTCCTTGCTTGCTTCTAATTGCTTAAATTGCTTTATATTCTCTTAAGCCTACAAATTATGTAATCTATGGTAGAAATTCAAGGTATAATTTATTTATAACAGGGTTTTAGGAAGTTTCCATATATTTAAAACAATTTGTAAATTGCTAATTTCCTAATCCTGCACTGTCCATTTATTCGTTTTTACCTGTGTATATGTTGCATACAATAATCTCCAATCATTCTAAAAGAACGCATTTGAACAAATATATACAACCTTTTTATAATAAAGATAAGGAATACTGACACCATTCCATATAGTTCCCTTGTCTTCTTCCCAGACATTTCCACCTCTGCCATTAGACCCAGGCACTCTCTGATGTCCATTCAGACACCATAGACTAATTTTGCCCTTTCTGGAATTTCTTATAAAGTACATCATACAGTATGAATTTTGTGGATGCTTTCTCTTGCTCACAATAATGCATTTGTGATCTACATATATTACTGCAGGCCTCTATAGTTCACTTCTTTTAACAGATATGATTTTGCAAATTTCTGGTGTGCCTATTTCAAAGTCAGCATTCCTCCTCTCCCCAAACACTTCCTTTTCCTCTTGAATTTGCTCCAGAAGACTCAATCATTCACTTTGCACAGTGAGAAAAATTGAGTACCTTTTGCATTCGGAAATGCCAATTCCTAAATTCCTCCATCCTCCTAAAAGGTACTTTTGCAATAAACTGTCTGCCAAAGGGAATTATTTGAAGGAGTTGTTTCTCTCATGTATTGGTGTGTCTGTTCTTCCACAAAGCCAACTATCCCAGGCAGAGTTATAGGCAGATTTTAGGGATAGTCCCTATCAGAAAAGAAGGACGCATGTACGGAACATTGTTGATGCTTTGTTCCTCATTTCATAGCCTCATGTCAGTCCCAAACTGACTGTTTCTACTCTCTTTTTATGCAGCAGTCTCCAAGAATAAACCTCCTTTAAATTTTTGTGTTAGCAGCTCATATAATATTTGGAGTTCTCACCCATAACACATTGCTGAACTTTGTTCCATCTCCCTCTGTCTTGGTTACTGCATCATAAATAAGTGAATTGGTTTTAAAATTATACTTCCAATCAAATATTTTAATAAAAGGGAATTAAAACTTTGCAAATTCTTGAAGCATGGGTCTTATATCAATCAGGGCAGTCAGGGAAGAAAAGTACTCTAAGTATTCTGGGAGTTAGGGGTATACTATAGAATTACAGCTTTTAAGAATGTTGGAAGATCTGCGGGAGCAAAAGACAATCAAGTAGCTGCACAATATTTTTCCCCAGATGGAAGTTAAAGGAAACTAATTTAAAAAAATCTCAGGTTGAAGCCTTGAAGTGAATGATTCAGAAAAGTTTAAAGGGAAAATGTAGTGACTTTCAGTAATTTCTGAGAAATCTCCTGCTGACAATCTTAGCAGTGAAGTCCTTAGTTCCCACAGACTTTCTGAGAAAACCCTATGAATCTCCTCTCTGCTCAACAGTCAGTAATAAATAAAAATAGCTTATGGATTTGGATGCTAAGTGAGAATTTTCTGTTGCACATCATTTGCTCTGAAATCCCAAACACAATGCATAATATATCAGAATCTAAAGATAGTCACCAACAACAGGGATCACATGGATTCTTATGCAGCTTACAAAAAGGCGAAAGGATTGACTTTATTACCAGTAACAAAGGAGTGGGGCGGGGGAGGGATGCCATGCTTCCACCTCCCTGATGCCAAATTACTGGCTGGAAAACCTATAAACCAAGTGTATATTTCCTAGCTGTATGCTTGCTGCAGTATTTGCATATGCAGACCCACACTATTGCTGATAAAGGAGAGTAGTCAGTGCATTATTTCCTTGGGTCAGAAACATTTAAAGTAATTATCCTCTTTGGAAATGTAACTGGAAGCAGACAAAGACTTGGTTTAGAAACAAAACTTGTATTATGATACCTATATTAGCACTATGTTGATTTATTTCATAAATAAATTAAAAACAAAAACACCTGGAGATATAGAAACAGAAGTTCCATTTATTATACATGGTAGTTAATCACCAAGATAATTCATTTTGTTTCAATACAGCTTTTCAATCTTCTTAAACCATTTTCTCTGTGAGTCCTCTCCCACCATGCTACTGACATGGCAGAATCAAAGCTATAATCATAATTTAATAAAGTAAAATTGAAAATGACAAGGCAGAGGAGAGAGTTGGAGTTTTTGATGCAACTTGGATATTCAGTAGTTTTAAAAGAAGTGAAAAAGTGCCAAAATATGTAAATATATATAGGAAAAAATGTCACAAAATTTAGATGAAAATAAGATAAAATATATTTTATTAAAATATTTTACTTGTTTCTCTCATATTTTGCTTTGTATTATTTGTCCTATAATCTGGAAAATGTCTATCTATTTGTATAACCTCAATCCAGAAAATTGGTAATAGTAATGATATATTCTCATTAATGTGAACTTTTCAAACTAATGAGATTAAGATCTTTAACTAACTATTGAAAACCAATAGTGTTTTAATAATTGACCAGCATGAAAATTGTAATAAAACCCTAAACCCTGGTTTTGAAAAAACACTGCTAATCTAAGAGGACAAATGAACTTAGTGCAATTTGGAAATGATTGACTAAAACAAATATTGGCATAAATACAATCCAAGGAGAAAATTTTTGAGAAATGTTATGAAGAGTAGTAATGTTTGGAAGGGGTTTTGAATTCTTCTTATGGCATGTATTTATGTCATCTGCTATTTTAAATTGGAGAAACTATTTAAAAATGGGTATGTTTGAGAATATATATCTTTCTCTGTTTTAGGTAAATATGTGATAGAATATGAGAGAGTTTGTGAGTTTGTGTGTTTATGTAGATATTTATAATTTTGTTCTCCTTTTTCTATATAGATTCACTAAGAGGAACAAAAGAGAAATGAACAACTAATCAATGGAAACACAGTTCATTCTGGTAGGACTTACAGATGACCAATGATTGCAAATTGTAATTTTCTTGAGATTTCTTTTTCCCCCAAAATCTGAAACAGCCTTAATTTATATCTGTATTTCATTATCTTCATTCCTTATGCAAATCATTTCTTCATTTTCTGAGGATAAAATTATCTCTTTAAATTTAAAAATCATAAGATTTGATTTTCACTATGACAGTGTCATTTCATGTATTCATTTTCCCCTGAGGAAACTCAGGCCCAATCACAGGCATTTTACATTCTGTATACATGAAAAAATTTTCAAATGTATTATAAAGCTGAAATTAAAATATTAAAATGTCTAAAGGATTAACAAGGAAATAGAAATAAAGCATGTATAAATTAATTATATGAAAATATGAATTTGTACCATATCTATTAGTTGATAAACAAAAACATAGAAAACA
Source organism: Cabassous unicinctus (assembly GCA_029593785.1). Classification (NCBI taxonomy): domain Eukaryota; kingdom Metazoa; phylum Chordata; class Mammalia; order Cingulata; family Chlamyphoridae; genus Cabassous; species Cabassous unicinctus. The sequence goes on from JAQZBX010105392.1 coordinate 6,593, forward strand.
ATTTTACAGCAACCACATTGAGGATAGTCATTAGCTTGAGCTAAAACTCATATTTGTGAGTCTTGATAGCTAAAATTAGTTATACATATGAACTCTTAATAATGACAGGGAAAACTTTTGATAAATAAAAATGGTAAGCAGTTTCTATTATTTTTATGTTATTTTACACATTTGCCTGCTAAGTTAATTGGGAGGAAATAGAATTTACAAACCAAAAGTACAATAAAACAGGATTTTATATTTACCTAAACCAAAGTTCTTTATTTCTTCTTATACCTTGAAATTACTGTCTAGGGTCCATTTAATTCAGGCTCAATATTTCCTTTGACATTTCTTTAGGGCAGGACTTCTGGTAATGAACTCTTTCAGATTTTTATTATTTTTAAATATCTTAATTTCTCCTTCATTTTTGAAATATAATTTTGAAAGATATAAAACTCCTGGCATCAGATATTTCTTTAAGTATACCATCTCTCTATCTTCTGAACTTTTTGGTTTATGGTAAGAAATCCACTGTTGATCTTATTGGTGATCTCTTGTGTATGACAAGTTGCTTCTTTCTTCCTGCTTTTAAATGGAAAGCCTGTCTTTGTCTTTGGATTTTCATAGTTTCACTATAATATGTCTTGGTTTAGATTTATTCAGCTTGAAGTTAATTGAACTTCCTGGGTGTGTATATTCATGTGTTTCATCATATTTGGGGAGTTTTCAGCCATTATTTCTTCAAATAGTTTGTCTGCCTCATTCTTGCTCTTCCTTGAGGGACTTTAATTATGCATGTTGGTATGCTTGATGGTGTCCTATCGCTGCATCAGGCTCTGGTCATGTTTCTTCATTATTTTTTCTTTTGCTTCTTACACTGGATAATTTCCATAGTCTTTTCTTTTTATACATTGTCCTTTTCTTCTGCCTGTTCTAATCTGCTGTTGAATACAACTAATGAGTTTTCATTTCAATTATTGAACTCTGAATTTCCAAAATTTCTCTTTGATTACTTTTTTTATTAATATTTATTTAATTTATTTATTTTACCCACCCCCTCATTGTTTCCACTTGCTGTGTCTGTTTAATCTTCCTTGTTTCTTTAGGAGGCACTGGGAGCTGAAACCAGGAACTCTAATGTGAGAGTGAGGCACCTAATCACTTAAGCCACCTCTGTTCCCTACTTTGTTGTGTCTGTCATTATGTTCTTCTTCCTGTTTCTTCGGTTGCATTATCTTGTTGCATCAGCTTGTCACTTCTGTCCATCATGTCAGCTCATTGTTTTGCCCATCTTCTCTAGGAGGCACTGGGAATCTCTGCTCTCTACTTTGTTATGTCCCTCGTTATGCTTTTTCCTTCTTGCATCTCTTGTATTATCTTGTGAATCAGCTTGCCATGCCTACCTGTTGTGCCAGCTTGCTGTATTCTTTAGGAGACCCCGGGTACTGAATCAGGGACCTCCTATGTGGTAGGTGGGAGCTCAATCCCTTGAGCCACATCTGCTTCCCTCTGTTTGATTACTTTTTATACTTACTCTCTCTCTCTCTCTCTCTTTTCCTTTTAAGAGGTACTGGATATTGAAGTTGATATCTCTTATGTGGGAGCTACATTCATTCTCATTTCTTTCCTGTTTTGTTCAGACAATATTTTCCTAATTTCATGTGGTTTTGTTTATGGATTCCTTTAACTCATAGAACATATTTAAGACAGTTGATTTGAAATCTTTTAGTTGCAATGTATGAACTTCCTCTGTGGTACTACCTGGCAAATTTTTCTTTTCCAGTGATTGGACTATACATTCCCATTTCTTTGTGTATTTTGTAATTTTTTGTTGAGAAATGAGCATTCTGTGTATTATGTCATTATACCTCTGGAAATCTAGTTTTCCATTCTTCTGTCATTGGTAACTTTTGTTGTTTTTCTGGAGCTATTTTATTTGTGACTTTCCAACTATTTTTAATCACAAACAGGAAATGGAAAGAAAAATATTAAAATATAAATGGCACTCTCTCTTAAGATTCCTCTGCCACTTTTTCATGAGGAGGATGTAGCAATGGCCACCATTGGAGCCGCTCCACAGCAATCTGAAATATCTGCAAAAAAGCAACTATAAGCAATCAGACCACATGCCCACAGATTTTGAAGAACTGGGTCCTTATAGCCACCCTGGTATCAGCAAGATGAACTAGAAATCTGGACAGCAGTATCCACAGCTGCCTGCCATGGGGTTGCATGATAAGGAATTGTAGTTGCTGTATGGAGGATGAAATTCTCTGATACATACCAAAATTTACCAGCTTCTTCTTCCAGCTCTTCTCTGGGTGCTGCACAATGCTCCTCAAGACTCTGTATTTTCAAAATTCTTTATTCAGACAGTTCCTGCCAGATTAATAGTTATTTTGATGGAAAAACGGTTTCCTAGATTTTCCTACACTGCATCTTCCTACAATCTTACTTTTCTACTTTATTTTGATGTTGAGATACAAATGACCAAATCTTAAGTGGAATCTTTGCGAAGACTAATAAATATTATTCCATTAAAAAGAACAGTCAAGGTAAAGGGAAACAGAGAAGGTGAATATAATAAACAGAACTGAAAGGGAACCTAAACTACAGATTCATCACATTTTAAAACAATAATAATATGATTTTATAAAAAATGATTGTCAATATATTTCAAAAGGAATGTAAAATTTTCAATAAAACAAATACAGTGAAAATTTCAATTACAAAAGCATTTAGAAGAAGGAATAGAAAATCTGAAAAGTCCTATATTTTACAAAGGAAATGTTTGAAACTCATTATTACTGTTCACATAAGTTGAAATACCATCATCACGCCATTTTCTACTTTTTTTATTTCTCTAGTCTCCCATTAGGTGTTTGCAGTTTCTTTTGCATACTAGGAAAGTTTTGACTCCATGCCTTCATTTGTTTTCATGACAGAGATGCAGAAGCTACATGAATAGCATACTTGACTCTAGTAGATCCATATTCAAATTCAGTATGGTCTAATTTTTCTAAATTAATCAGTAAATCAGATAGCAGATTTTTTTATAGCTATACTCAAATAACTTCAAACTGAACTTACTGAAACTCAAAAAATTTAAATTTTGTAGAAAATATTGCATTTCCTTTTTCTATTTTGGGTGAAAAACTATCTTCTTAAGGTATTAATTTGTATTGGTGAAAAAATATTTAACAGTTTGATGTCTGGTTATCTGGCTAGAAGACATACCCCAAAACCATATTCAGAAAGAACAAAGTAGGAGAACTCACATTTTTTTTATTTCAAATTTTTTTTACAAAACTATAGTGGTCAAAACAGCACAGTGCTGGCACTAGGATAGATATATAGACAATGCAAGTAAATTGAAAGCTCAGAAATAAACTCTCAAACTTACTTCTTATTGATTTTTATAAATGTGTGAAATTCACCCAATTGGGAAAGAATAGCCTGTCTAACAAGTGGTCTCTGAAAACTGGATATTCATAGGAAAAGAATGAATAATGTCCTCACTTCACACCATATGCCAAAATTATTACAAAATTGATCAAAGGCCTAAATATAAGAATTATGACTATAAAATTCCTAGGAGAAAACATAATGATGCATTTCAAGGACCTTGTGTTTGGCAATGATTTCTTAGACTTTATACTAAAAACACAAGCAATGAAAAAATGATTAAATCAATATGAACTAAAGACAATTAAACACTTTCATGCATCAAAGAACTTTACCATGAAAGTAAAAAGAATGGCAGAAAATATTTGGTATCCACATATCCAATAAGAATTCAATATCCAAAATATATTAAGAAATCTTATAACTCAACAACAAAAAGACAAACAAAAATTGCAACGTGTTCAGAATAGGTTGAATATGAGAATCCTGTTTTTTATGCATGATTGTTTTGTAAACTTCTCTAACAAAGTAAAAAAGAAATAAATGATAGATGCTACAATAACATGCAAAAAAATGGGCAAGAGACCTCAACAAACATCTCTCCTAAAATGTATACAAATGACTAAAATGCCAATGTAAAGATGCTCAAAATCATTAGACATTAAGGAAATGCAAATGAAAAATAGAATGAGAGGCTATTTTATATGACTAGAATGGCTATTATAAAAATAATAATCATAATAACAAGTTTTGGAAAAGATGTTGAGAAATAGGAACACTTGTTTATTGTTGGTCAGAATATGTTATTGTACAGCCCCTGTGGAACTGTTTGGAAGCTCCTGAGAATATTATAGAATTCTTATATGACATGGCATTC
>JAQZBX010105393.1:0-10856 GCA_029593785.1 Cabassous unicinctus
TGGACTAGAGTGGACTTGGTGGTGTTCTGTTGTAGACATATTGTGATTCAAGCAATGGAAGAAATTGTAGCAGTGAGGTGGAGCCGGTGGCCACTGGACATTTTTGGGGCAGGGAGAGGAGGGGCAGTTGAAATACTCGGACAGTTGAAATTGGGACTTTGGGGGTTGTCCTGAGTGGCGAAGCGGCGACGGATGTAGGCCATTTTCCATGAGAATATACCATGCAGAACTGGGTGGGAGAGAGTGTGGTCTGTGATGTGAACTGTGGTCTATGCTCGGTGGCAAGGCCCCAGGATGTGTATATCCATTGCGGGTGTTGTACCACACGAATGAGGAATGGTTGTGTGGGATGTTGTTGGAGGTGTGGGCGGTGGGGAACATGGGAATCCCTGTAATTTCTGAGTAATATTTAGGTAATCTAGGCACCTTTAAAAAAAAAATATATATATATATATATATATAACAAATAACATTTATGTAAACAAATGCAAATATATGCATATGTATTTATATATCATTTTACAAAAAAAAAAAGAAACTTACAGTTCACTCCCATTTCTCACCTCCTGGAATTGTGCTCTTGTCAGCAAACATTTTATGTCTACATGGGTTATAAATATATAGCACTGCACATAAAACATGGCACAATATATTGCTATTGTTTTTGCTTTGATCAGTTGATTATCTTTTGATATATTTTTTAAAAAGCAAAAAGCCTTTTTACCCAGGTCGTTACCCATTCTGGGCCTCTAAAATATTTTGTGTGGATCCAAATCTCCAACTGGTATCATTTTCCTTTGCCCTGAACAACTTCCTTTATGCTGTGAGGTGGTGCGGTCTGCTGCTGACGAGTTCTCCCAGCTCTTGTATGTCTGACAGTGACTTTATTTCCCCTCCATTTGTGGGAGATATTTTCACTGGTAAAGAGTTCTAGGTTGACGTATTTTGTCTGTTTTTGTCCCCTTTCAGTTCCTTAAAGATCTTGCTCTACCTACTTCTGGTTTGCAATGTTTCTTATAAGAATTCTGTCATTTTTTACCATTGTGCCTTTGTATATAATGCATCTTTTTTCTTGGGCTGTTTATAAAATTTTCTCTTTATCACTGGTTTTGTAAAAGTTAATTATCTCAGTAATATCTCTCTGAGGAATATCTCTCAGTGGTGAGAGTAGCACTTCAGACTCAGGAGTTAAATCTGTGTTTTTTACTGACTGGTTGTCCAGACTCCCTTCATCCATGAATGTTGGTTTCTACATCTCCACCCACTGAGCAGGTCCATATGTGTGCCATGGTTCTCAGGAGTTGCCCTCACCACGCATCATGATTTTAGGTAGGTGGACCATGCCCAGTCATCTATTATTCTCACACAGACCTTCCTTAGAGCACATCATCACACAGTAGCATTAGTTTGAATCAATGAAAGAACAGGTGACACCTATCCACGTACCCATGTCAGAGGGAAAGAAGTTGATGAGGCAGGAACTTAAAGTTTGAATTTTTATCCCTGCAGATTGTTTGCTGCTTACTGTTGAAATTCCATAGATTATTTTGTTGTACTGCTTTTCTGTAACTGTTCAGTCTTAAGAAATTAAAGAAAACCAAAGCACACCATATTTGAGGCTTATTCTGTACCCTTTCCCTGCCCCAGGAGCAGAGGTGCAATGGAGAGAGGATAAAGCACCTGGGCAGCTTAGGAATGTGAAGTCCCAGAGATGGCTGCTCCAAAAGCATGGGAGGAAATGTCAGCGCTTTCCATTTTTACTGAGATATTTTTAGAGTGGCTTCTTTTCTCCTTGGCTAGTGTCAGAGTGCTACTTTATTGAGGAGAAGAATTCTACTGAAAAAGAAGCTCCTTAAAAAAAAAAGGAGCTATTCCTAAAAGAGAACACTCTATGTTAATTCTATATCTATCATGCTCTCTTACAGAGTCTTGCTTTACTGTGAGTTTAGTTAACAATTATATTGCAAATTTTCTTTCTATCTTTTGTCTCACCTACAATAAAGGTAAATAATTGCTTAATTTTTTAATAAGAATTTTAAAAATTATATTTTAGGGGCACATTACTGAGATATCATTTGGGGCAGATTGAAACAAGACTTCCTGAATAGGAGTTAGAGAGTATACATATATATCTCTAGAGAAAAGGCAAGAGCATTTTTTAGTTCTCTTGTCCTGGGGGGCGTGACTCTAAAGAATGAGACGATATTCATTGTCCACATGGGACCATCTGTCTTATTTCTCCACGGTAACTCCTCAGTTACGTGATATCTCAACCACAAGCAAATGTTTAATGTGCTTTCACCTTGGCAATGCCACCTAGGCCCCTTCCAAACCTTCCCTTATATGTGATCTGATAAAATAGAATTCTAGAAGCTAGGACTGCTGTTAATTGAGGCCTAACTGTGGGCAACCCAGTACAGAAAGCTGGGCACCTGTGCTCCCGGCTCCTGGATGCACTCTTGGACCCTCTAGAGCTACGGCCTGCAGCCCCCCACCCATGGTTTCCGCCCCTGCACGCTGCCCCCTGGGCACATCTGAGGCACTGGTTCTTCAGTGTCCTCCATGACTGTTCTCCCACTTTCTTTTTTTTTTAATTAATTAATTTTTTTATATTTTAAAAGATGCCCAGATTACATGAATGCTACACGAAAACTACAAGGATTCCCATGAGAATCTTTACCCATAAATATTTTCCACATAAGCAATTAATTCCTAAAAAATACATCTGTAGTGAGGAACGGTGTGATAGAAAAGTCCAGTTCTGGCAACATCTTTTAAGGCTGTTACTTGTCTGGACCAACATTTTAAAAATGTATTTTGTTTCATAAGAGTAAACAGGGCCTGCCAAAGAAAAATTTGAAAATTCTGAAAAGGTAGAGAAGGATGATAAATATCACGTTTGGTTATACAACTCATACCCAGCTACTGTTACGTCTCAATATGTTTTTTAGTCAATTTTGCCATAATTGGCTTAATTCCTTTCTCATAGTCATGATTATATTGTACACCCATTTTTAGTTTTTAATTTGTAATGTTATATTAATCAAGTTTGCATGTTAACATAGAAACCTCTTAAATATTACTTTTCCTGATTGCATATCCCCATGTGTGATTGCATATCCCCATGTGTGATTCCAACAGAATTTCCTTATCCTTTCTATTATTATTATTGGAAATGTATTAAAAATATTTTAATGTTTCTACTTATCTAGATAATATGGCAGTCAAATCCTTAACAATATTTTTTCCATATTTAGATAGTTTACTCTGGACAGGTACCGAGTAGAATTACTAGTTCAAAAATTATAAATATTTTTTATCCTTCCTATAAATACTGCTTTTCTAAACTGTTGACCTGTCTGTTGTCCTCTCATTGGCATCTCACTGGACTGCAGATGCAAGTCTGTCCATCTGGTCTCCTATGCAGTCAACGTAAATACGGCGACATCCACTGTAATTCTCACTATTACCGGTTTACTGACGGGGCCGGTTCTGCTGCCTCATCTTCCATGTAGCCACCTGGTTACAGGTGGACGCACTGACCTAGCCCATGCCCTCTCCTAAAGCACATCTTAGTGTTTCTTATTACTCTAGAATGGGCTCATGAACAGCAATGCCAGGTTCACGGACCGACAGTGGATTCACTGTCTTCTTACGGGCCTGAGCCTGGGTCCACTTCTATCCCCTGCTGACCCGAGGGGCGAGGTCCGCCCCAGGGCAGACCCGGCTAAGCCCAGGAATGCCTGCGGACTGGTCACCTATTGCCCGTGTTTTGGCCTCCAACGCCTTCCCCTCCTCACTGTCCCTTTCTCTCTTCTTACTCTCTCCTGACCTTTGGGGACATGGAAGAGACTTTTTAGCCTTCCCAGACTTTGCATGAAAAAGGAACCCTCTCCAGATTAAATGCTGTTTTTACCAGTCCTTGAATTGCATAAAGGCCTTGGCTGTCTGACACCTGACACTTTCTGGATAACACTGTTAGCGTCCCCTCTTTAGCTTTAACCCAGCATTTCCTAAACGGTGTATCTGTGGTATAGAAATTTCAGCAGAGCCAGGGAAAAAGGTTCCCATGGCCAGTAATCTGGGAAATGTGCTTCCTAAATGCCCTCCTTCAAGATTCACAGTTCAACTCGCCCATCTGAAGATTCTCAAATTAGGGAAAAAAGACATGGTTTTGACCTAGCTACTTCCCCAGTGAAGACCTGATGTTTTATTCTCTTCTTATCTTTTATGGCTGTCCCTTGGGCAATTTTTCCTTAAAAGCTATTTGGGAAACTCTGCTTTGACCTTCAGTCCATTTATAGAGATGGGCCATGGGCTTGCATCAATGGGGCGGTGTGGCCATGAACAAAAGTTCCCTGAGGTCGGGAGATGGCCGGTGCACACGGACAGAGCGCTGCGGACACTTGGACAACGCGCTGCCCATGCAGCCATGGGGCACAGGCTGGGTGCAGGCAGCGCATGCTGCCTGCGGCAGAGAGCAAACGGGTCCCTGACCTGGAGAGCGGCACGTGGTTCAGGAGTAGTTGTTTGCCTACCGGTTGGAATGCTTGAGTCTGATTTATCAGAACAGTGTTCCTGTAAACTCTTCTGTCACCCAAAGGGAGTCATAAGGAAGCCTTAAGTACCGGCAAGGGATCTTTGATTTCTCTGGAGCCATGGAGCTCATCCTTGCACAGCTGGGGAACTGCCTTGCTGTGAAATAGAATTTCAGTTGGATGCAAAATTAATCAGCTTTCACAGCTCTAATTTTTGACTAAGACACTGTGTCAGTGTGTTTGGTACATGCTGTGTCGGAGCCTGGAAGCCTACGCCCTGCCTTTATGTAGCTTCGTGACACCACAGCCTGCCTGTGGGCTCGTGTGGGAAGCACAGGGCCCGGGAGCAGGCACCTCCTCCTCTGCCACCCCCTCCTCTGGCTCTTCCTCCAGCTCAGTCCAGCGACGACCTCACAGACTAATGCATGTGGAAGGGACCTTGGAGGTCCCTGGTTCTACCCTGTGCCCAGTCCCTCCCCAACACGCCTGGTGAGTGGCGAGGCACCCCTCGCCCTCTGTGCAGTGACGGGGACCCGCTGCCTGATGGGGACAAGGCCATCCCTTGTTAGATTTCGCACCATCTCCAGATCTTGTACAGATTGTCCTCCCCTGGGTCGGCTCCAAGAGGAAGATGTGGCTCTGCCTGGTCCCTGCTGGCTGAGCACGTCCCTCTCTCCTGGCTGACGTCCGGTGCGCTGCCTTTGGGGCGCTTTGAACTTGACTGCTTAGGAAGGCCTTGCGGAGGGAGAAACTCACTTGAGGGACCTAACACTTGCTGCCAACTAAATTAGAAGCTTATGTACGGCTTCCCAAGAAGCAGAATTAGGCAAACATGCGTTTATATTTGGTGCAATATCCTCACCCTGACAAAATAAGGATGTCTATTTTATGGAGGCAGTCATGCAGAGAGGATCAACAATCAGGTTTTCAAACATCACTTTTCATTTTTAAAAACCCTCCTTGCCAAAGGGAAATTCTGTTTATAGAGAAGCTTTCAGTCTCGCAGTCGAGTGTAATGGGAAGAAAGCACTCCGCAGTGTCACCTGCCTTTGAGTTTTCGTTAGTTTCCATGGCTGGCAGCGAGGAGGAAGGAAAGAGGAGCCCCTGCCTCATGGAGCTCACGATGCCCCCAGTGGGAGGTGGGGATGGCTTTCACCACAAAAATAGCCGCCACCTGAGGCAGAGGGCCTGCGCGTCTTAATAAGCTGGCAGCAGAGGCTGGGGAAGCAGGTCGGAGGCCGAGGTTAATGGCAGGTGGGAGACATGGGAGAAGCATGCAGCTGTGTGGGGAATGGCCAGGCTTTCAGCATGTAGAGAGAAAGGGGAGAGTGTGGCTACATAGAGGCATTTTCCTGGGACATCCCCCAGCACAGGAGGTGGGAGCTCTCCAAACCCAGCAGTCAGCATCTTCCACAGGCAGCTATCCCTGGAAGGGGGGTCTCTGTCTCCAGAGCGAGTGCTGTAGAGATTTGTGTGTCTAGTTTTGTTCCTGATATTGTTTTTAGTAAACAGCAGATTGGGTCCCTGGGGTCCTCTCACATCCCTGCATATAAACAGCCCTTCCTGACCCCTCCCCTTGAGCTGACTCTTAATTTGGGGTGCTTCTCAGTCTGTCTGGTTTTCCTCTTTGTGGAACATTGTCTTGCCCTGGCCAGGGAGAGGACAAATACATGCACATATGAACCAAACCAAAGAAAGAGAGAAACGCTGTTGGATGGCTCAGACTTCCTATCTTAATAGAGACACTGGGGGAGGGAAAAGGAGAGAGGGTGGGCATCTCTCTGGAGTCTTCTGTGCCCAGGAATGTGTAAACAAGGACCAGGTCTGTGATATGGGCAATCTCGGTTGAATGTGCACTCATTCATTATTTCCCCCCAAAGTCTGGAAGGATACATGCTGTGTATTTGGAATTGCCCTTTCCAACTTAGTGTCTGCTGACAGGGAGAGAAACATGTAAACTAGCATTTACAATGAAGCCCGATAAGAGCTTTGACAAAGGAAATGTGGAATGTTGGGTTTTTCAGGGCCGATAAGAGACAACAAATAATAGCTTGAGAAGATGATGCCTGAGCCAAACAAGAATTAAGTGGGCAAAGGAGGGAGGTTTCTTTTTAATAATTACGGGCATTCAGTGAGTGATTTTGAAAAGAAAATATCACATTCATTAGCTTAATTAATTTTACTTTTAATTTAATTAGACTGAGTGTATTAGTCAGCCAAAGGGGTGCTGATGCAAAATACCAGAAATCTGTTGGCTTTTATAAAGGGTTTTTATTTGGGATAGAAGCTTACAGTCACAAGGCCATAAAGCATAAGTTACTTCCCTCACCAACGTCTGTTGCCACGTGTTGGAGCAAGATGGCTGCCAATGTCTGCCAAGAGTTCAGGCTTCTTGGGTTCCTCTCTTCCAGGGGCTGCATTTCTCTCTTGGCTCAGCTCCTCTGTTTTCTCCACAAGGCCAGCTGTAGGCTATGAGTCTCTCTAGGCTTTGCCTCTCTCCACAAGGCCAGCTGTAGACTATCAGGTGAATGGCTCTGTCTCCTCGGGGCTTCTGCCATGTCTAAGGAGCCGTCTCTATTCCTCTTTGTTCTTCTCCTGTGTGTTCACTTCCCAGGCTCCAGCTCAAAACTCCAACTCTGTCCTTTGCCATGTCTTTTCTCTGTGAGTCAGCACCCACCAAGGGGCAGGGACTCAATGCTCAATCAAAGTCCTAATCATAATTTAATCAATTAAAAGTGGCACTTCTGACAGACCAGTTTACAAACATAGTCCAATAACTATTTTTGGAATTCATAAACAATGCCAAGCTGCTACACCGAGTGACCTTGGGCATGTGTCACTGTTTGATATGCACTCAGTGTGCGGTAGACACAACTAAGGCTTGTGCGTGAGTGTGTGCTGCACAGATGAATTAGAGGGGTCTGGGCTGCACACTCACTTCCTTCCAAGCTCCTCAGATCCTGGGACATTCTCCGTCAACTAATGGGATAATACGCATTCCTTCCAAAACTCTCAATAAAAAGTGATTTAAGCTTACTTTAAAGCTAAGGATACCTTTTAGATGGAGCCTATCATAAAATCCAGTAAAAATATGACATCACAGCACTAAGGAGAAGCTAGCATTTATTGAACACATACTATGTGTTTTGATAGGCATGGTTTATTTAAGCCCCACCCCGAATTCAGCAGACATTTCATCCCCTGTGCCTCCTTCTTCTAACAGTATCCTTGTTTCGTTCTGAGGATCAGTTTGCTCTCCTTCATGTGGCCATGGGCTCCATGGGCCGCTCTCCTTGCTGTAGACGGTGAAGAGGTGGGCATCCGGTACAAGTCTGTCAAGACGTGGAGGGGAGGTGATTTTCACCCTCTAGGTCTAGATGGGATGCCTAGAATCAATGTCTGCTACCTGTGAAGCAGGTAAGTCAGGCTGAGAATGAAGCAAAGGGTGGCTGAGCGAAATATTCTGAGGTCTTGACTCTAGTTGAGCCACTGAATTAGACATCCCAGGTCTACTTCTTGTTAAGCGGTTTAAGCCATTTTGACTTGAGTTTGCTGTTACTCTCAGCCAAAAGCTTTCTAATGAATGTAGACATGTACTTTGACTATGCCCATTTTATAGTTAAGGAAGCTGAGGGTTCAAGAAATTAAGTAACTTAGCTAAGATCATGCAGTCAGTCAACCATCAGAGCCAGGGTCAGATTCAAGTCTATCTTACTCCAACACCTACTGCTTTATTCCTACCTATACCTCTCTGGCATCTGTATATTTGAAATATATAACATTAAAGCATTTAAATCCATGTCAAACATCTAGTATTTCAAGTACATTAAATATATACTTTATAAGGAAGTCAGCACCCCCAACCCTTCATATCAGAGGATGGCCAGCTGTTCTCTAAAGGGCTAGACCTAATAAATATTTTAGGCTGTGTGGGCCATACTCCTCTCATTGTAGCTCAACAGGAGCCATTGACATTTCGTAAAAACGAGATTGACCGTGTTCCAATAATTAAAAAAAAAAAAAAATGGTGGTGGCCTGGATTTGGGTCCAAGACCATGGTCTGCTGAGCCCTGTTCTCTTAAATCTGCTTCTTGGTTAAGGGCTTTCCTGGCAGGATGGTTAAAGCTGGTTTTACTAGTTGAGCAGAGAAAAGTCTCACCAAAAGCAGAGAAGAGGAGATGCGAGTGGACAGGCAGGGGGATCCTCTGCCTTTGCCAACCTCAGTACTCGGGGAAGGGGGCCTGTTCCTACTCTGGGGTGTGCCTGGGAAGCACTTTGAGTCAGTGTAACCGGGGGGCGAGCTCACGATCTCCACCAGCAGAGAGACGCGTGCTGGAGGACTGTAGCCTCTGAACATCGTGCCCGGATTTTATGATACAGTTCCCAAATTTTCTTGGCAATACTTTTTAAAAACCACCCTCTTCTCTATTACCTACTAAGATCATTACGGAATGATCCACAAACACTTTAATACATAGTAGCTCTTCCTGCAAATGGAGAGAGAGAAGGGTCAGAAATGAACAGATGATTATAGCTATTTGATTTCAGCTTTAATTGCTTTCCAACAGTCACAGAGAGTGGACCAATTTTCTCAAAACAATATTTGTTCTGAAACAGAGGTCTGGGAGCGACGTTTTATCAATAATGCAAGAAGCTTTGGAAAAGTATATGGAGGACTTTCCTTTTTTTCTAAAATGGCTTACAAAGTGTGTTTCCTTTCTAAAAGGGCATTGCATGAAATTGACGGATGTTTTCATGCAGAATCTAAAATAATGAGTCATATTTGTCCCCTTTTACCTCTTACTAAAGCGCAAACATAAAAAGAGAGTTTACAGTAAACCAAGGTTGAAGGATAGGGAATGAATTTTCTCCTTCTCCTCCCTGCCCCTGGTAATTACTACTCCTTTCTGTCTCTGGATTTGTCTATTCTAGACAATTCATGTAGGTGGAATCACATAAAATGTTGCCATTTGTGTCTGGCTTCTTTCAATAAGCATGTTTTCAAGGGACACTGTAGCAGGTATCAGTACCTTCTGTGCATTGCCACATAACATTCTATTGTATAGCTATGCCACAATTTTTATCAATTCATCAGTTGATAGACATTTGCATTGTTTCCACATTTTTGGCTGTTATGAATAATGCTGCTATAAAGATTCATATACAAGTTTTTGCATGAACATGTTTTCAATTCTCTAGGAAGGAGTGGAATACCTAAGAGTAGAATTGCTGGGTCCCCTGGTAATTCTAAGTTTAACTTTCTGAGGAACTGACAGGCTGTTTTCTATAGTGCCTGCACCTTTTTGCATTCCCAACAGCAATTTACAAGGGTTCCGGTTTCACCCCAGTCTTGACAACACTTGTTGTTTTCAGTTTCTTGATTACAGTTATCCTAGGGACTGTGAAGTGGTGTCTCATTGTGGTTTTGATTTGAATTTTTCTAATGTTAATGATGTTGAGCATCGTTTTATGTACATGTTGGTCATTTGTATATCTTCTTTTGAGATATGCCTACACAAATAAAAAGGAAAGTTTTGAAAGAGAAAGGACAAAAGAGAAAATTAATATGTATTGGATATCTATCAAGTATTAAGACATCCCAACTCTTATAAAAATTAAAGAGAAGTAACACCTCAATCACATTTTATATTTAAGATTCAGAGAAATTAAGAGCTCACTGACAGGCAGGTGGACATGGTTGAGCCAAGAGTCAAAGAAGATTCGTAGGTTGTTCCTTTGTGTCAGGTTTATTTGAACTGTCCATTTCTTGTCTGCAGTTTTACATATTAGCTAGATATCCATGGTTGGATGAAGCATAACACAGATTCCTCTACTCTATGGAAAAAGATAAAAACAAAAACAAAAATTTTGAGAAACGATGCAGAGGAATCTCATTTCTCTTCCTGAGATCAGTGTGATGGCAGAGCTGGAGTCCGTGTGGCTGTGACATCACAGATTTCTTTTTTTTTTTTTTTAAAGATTTATTTATTTTTATTTTTATTTATCCCCCCCTTGCTGCTTGTGCTGCTGTGTCCATTCGCTGCGTGTCTTCTCTGTGTCTGCTTATCTCCCCCTTGCTGTGAGGTCTTGCCGCATCAGCCCACGGCGCCGCTCGAGCAGGCCTGCCCTCACAAGGAGGCGCCGGGAAGCGAACCCGGGGCCTCTCATATGGTAAACGGGTGCTCTATCCATTGCGCCACACCGGCTTCCTGCCGTGAGGTTGCTGCATCAGCCCACCGCACCGCTCAGGCCGGCGTGCCCTCACAAGGAGGCCTCGGGACGCGAACCCGGGCCTCCCATATGGTAAACGGGGGCTCT
>JAQZBX010105394.1:0-10860 GCA_029593785.1 Cabassous unicinctus
CCCCCCCCCCCCCAACAGGTATCTCATAGCTCACTCTCTTATTTCATGCAGGTTCTGCTGAAATGTCACCTTCTTAGAAGGGCATTCTCCCACCACCTTTCATAAAATAGCATCCCTTTTCATTCTGTAGTTACCTACACTGCCTTATTTTTTTCATGGCAATTATTGCTACCTGCCATTATATTCCACAAACACATATTCATTGGTTTATTATTTGTCCTTCACATTAGAATACAAGCTCCATTAGAGTAAGGACCTTGTTTGTATAATTTATGGCTCTAGGCTCAATATCTGGAAGGGCATGTGCCTGGCACATAGAATATGAGGAATAAATATTTGCTGATAAACTAATGAGTGAATGTGTACCAAGAAATAAAGTGGCAGGCAGAGGACTTGGACAGCTTGTTCCAATTTTAACCATTTTAGGAACTGAATGTTAATCTCGTGTGTATGCCCTATATAAGATACTGGACCTTTCTGCACTTAAATTTTCACTTGTAAGGTCCTGTCTTACAGGTTGAGTGGTATAGTGGACTGTTAGAAATAATCGTATATGTGCCTGCTCTTTCATGGAACTGGTGCTGCTTCCTCATTCTTAGCAAACTGATTTGGGTGGATTCTTTTTACCCCCAGGTCCACAGATGAGTCTGATTTGCTTAAGTCAATTAGTAAAGACCATACTTCTAGCCAATATAATTAGTTCAGGGTGGTCACATGTCCTGACACAGGCCAATGAGATGCAAGGAGACATGCTTTGGTTTCTTCTGGGAAAAAATTCATCCTCACACTTTTGAAAAAGTTACTAACCGAGGTGATCTTTTTGTCTGTTGGAGGCGTGAACTTGTGGTTAAGAAGAGATTAAGCAGGAAAATCCTGAGCTGTGGTAGCATTCATTCAACTAATATTGAGTCCCTACTATGTATCAGACACTGTTTTAGACATGAGAATATAGTGGTTAATGAGAGTGAAAGCTTTGTTCTCAGGGAGATTTAAATTTTATGAGGACGACAAACAAAACAAGTAATCAAGTAAACATAATTTCAGCTAGTGATAAGTGATCTGAAGAAAATTAAAATGTGTCATATAATGGAGAATAATCGAGGGACTTTTACCTTGAGATAACAAATAAGGCCTCTCTGGAAAGGTTTCCAGGTAAGTGCCTCTTTTTAAAATTAAATAAATATTACATTTTGTAATAAATAAACCATAATATTTTCAGCGATTTTTGGACATAAGCAAAATTTCATGTAAAATTGTAAACTAAAAATTATAATATGTATTGTAGTCAATAATATTACCTTACTACCGTCCTGTATCTTTTAAAATTTTGTGACTAATTTTTATCAAGTGTGTCAGAAAATAGCGTCTTTCCTTTCATTGGCCTGTCCTGGTGACTATGACCACTTCAAAACCAATCACATTGTCCAGGGTTATGGACTTTACTAGTTGGCTTAAGCTTACCCACAGACCTAAGTGTAGGGTTGACACTACCAAACTATCAATCCAATTGACTGCTGTTATTGAGATTGTTAAGTGGGGTTACAGAGGAGGTACCATGAGACCATCCAGGAAAATGGGGGATTGGAATAACATAGAATATGCAACCTACAACCTCTTCCCAACACCTCATTCTACAAACTCATTGAACATTTGGATAAGCATAAATATAAGAAAAAAATAGGAAACTACCAGGTGTCAGACTCAGAGGAAAATAAGGGAAAGGAATAATCAGGAACTAATAATACAGCAGTATAAAGGAGCACAAGACCCAGATACAATGGGACAGAACATAAAATACTCAGTCCATACAAGGATGAATACGGAAACTGGAATCCTGCTGCCCATTGAAGGAAAATGGAAAATTATACATACCCACTATCCTAGTGGAGCGTTTAAACTCACCTTTTTCAATTATTGATAACATACAAAAGATCAGCAAGAATATAGATTGGAACAAACACATATGCTTGATATAAAGAACTTATATAAAAGTCTTTATCCAACAATGAGAGCACAAATTCTTCTCAGGTATACATAAAATATTCACAAAAAATGATCATATCAGAAAAAGAACTAGTCTCAAATATTTTAAACAATAGCTTTCACAAAGATCATGTTTAGAATGCTCAAAATGCAATTAAGTTAGGTGTTAATTTAAAATGTTTTTAAATGTCCATGTATCTGGAAATCAAAAATCATACTAAAAAATAAATCATGAGTAAAACAAATAGTCAAACTGGAAGATTAACATTAAGATGCTTTAAATCAATATATAAAAGTGTGTGTATATTTAAGTGAAATTATAATAAGTTAGAAGAACAACTGAATCCACTCAATAAATAGGAGTAAATAATAAAAACAAGAGGAATGATCGATGAAATAAAACAGAGAACCAGCAAACAATTATAGGGGATAACAAAGTTAAAAGTTGGTTCATTGGAAAGATGAACAAAATAGACAGAACTTTCATGGTGAAAGAGAGGGAGAAAGAAGAATTAGAATTAGGAATGAAAGAGTACATAACTATAGGTACAGCAGAAATTTAAAATATATTAAGAGGATGTTATCAATAACTTTATTACAATAAATATGAAAAGAGAAAAAAGGATAACTTTTCAGAAAACATGTTACCAAAACTAATTCAAGGTGCACTCAAAATATGAATGACCCTTTGACTATTAAAGAAACAGATGTTAAAAATATCCCTCCCTCCCTGACCTCATAAAAACCTAAACTCAAATTCAAGTGAATCCTACCAACCTTGAAAGAACAGATTTTTCTAATCTCAGACAAACTCTTCCAGAGAAGACATAATAAAGAATACTCCCCCCAAACATTTATAAAGCAAGTAGAACTTGGATACCAAAACCAGACAAGGACTGTAAAGAAAAGAAAATTACATGTCTGTCTCATTCAAGAATATAGCTTTATAAACCCTAAAAAACGAAATCCTATTATATACTAAAAAAGGATAACATTGTGGCTAAGTTGAGTTTTTGACAGGAATAAAAGGATAGTACAACATTAGAAGTATATGTAATTGTTGTTCCCTACTTCAATAGATTAAAGGAGAAAAACTTATGAATCTCTCAACAGATGCTGTAAAAGTATTTGGTAAAAGTTAGTACCCATTATTAAAATAAACTCAAACTAGGCTTAGAAGAGCTTCTGTAAACCAATAAAAGGAAACCCACAAAAACACTAATACATATTATCCAAAATGTGAAAACATTCAAAGTGTTTCATTTAAAATTAAGAATGAAACACATTCACCATTATTATTCAGCACTGTATTGAAGTAATTGCCAGGGCAATCAGATGAGAAAAGGAAATCAAAGGAATAAAGATTAGAGAAAGAGGAATAATATTGTTATTACTTGCAGATGATATGATTCTGATCATAAAAATTCAAACAACACTTCTGAGAAAATAGAGTTTCTCAGGGTGACTGGAGAGAAGATCAATATACAAAAATCAATTGGATATTTTATAGCATCAACAATTATAAAAAATTATTTTAAAAAGATACCATAAACAATAACAATGCAAGCTATAAATTACCTAGAAAAATATCTAACAAAAGATGTGCAATGCTTCTAAAGGAAAAATTACAAAAATTGACTGATGGAAATTAAAGAAGACCTAAATATACAAAGATATCCTATGTTCATGGATAGAAAACTTAATATTATCAGTTGTTATAACTGCCAACTCTATCCAAATTGCCCTATAGATTTAATACAATTTCAATCAAAATCCCAATAAAATTTTTGTATAACATGAGAAATTGTTTCTAAAATTAATATGGTAGAACAAAGTGCCATATCTGAAAAATAAAACTAAGGAGGGAGCATTTGCCCCAGATGCCTTATTGTAGAGCTATAGGAATTAAGACAGTGTACAGTTGGCTGCAGAATAACACATGAAACCACGGGTCAAAATAGAGAGCCTCCAAAGTGACCCACACATACAATGAGTTTGATATATGGTAGAGCTGACCATTACAGGTCTTGAAGAAATGAAAATTATTTAATAAATGAGCTGAGAAAATTGGCTATTCATGTGAAAAATAATATTGATTTCCTCTTGACATCATAGATAAAAGTCAATTACATCTTGATAAAGAACTGTAATATCAAATACAGATGTTAAAATCATTAGTAGAAGGTCTGGAGAAAACTTCTGATCTTGGTAGAGGAAAGTAATATTTTTTAAAGACACCAGAAGTGTCACCATTTAAAAAAAGTCACATATACAACTGCATTAAAATTAAGATCCTCTATGTACCAAAAAATTAAAACGGTGAAAATACAAGCGATAAACTGAGATATTTGCCATACAGGACCAAAAAAGGAATAAACTCAACGGGGAAATGGTATTCAGAATATCTAAAACCCCCATAAATCAATAAGTAAAGACAAACAACCTAACTGAAAAATAGATAAAAGACAAGCAAGTGTTTTCCAGAAAAATAAAACCGTCTATGGTCAAGAAGTACATAAAGAATTGCTTAAGTTGCTTAATCATACTAGTAATTAGGGAAATGCAAGTCAAGACCAAAATGAGAAAACATTTTACAAGAATTAGGCAAAAATTATGATGCCCAGCAATACCAGGAGTAGGAAGCATGTGACTGTCACGTCTCTTTAATCTGGAAGTTTCATAGCCTCTCTTTTATGATGTTGATGTTTTTGAAGAATACAATCCAGTTGTTTTGTGAATGCCCCTTGACTTGGATTGTCTTATTGTTTTTTCATGACTTGATACAGTTTTGTGTCTTTGTCAGGAATGTCATAGAGATGATCCTTCCATCTCAGTTAACCACCTCAGGAGGTACATGGTGGCGTGTCCCATTAGAGATGACGCTAACTTCTATCACTTAGTTGATGTGGTTTCCATCAGATTTTGCCACAATAAAGGAGCCATTTTCCCTTTGTAATTGATATTTAGATACTTTGAGTCCATTCATGAGAAACTGGGACACGTTAGTTTTAGCTCCCACTGATGATTCTTACTAAATAAACTATCACTGTGTTGGTAGAGAAAGGTTTTGTGTCATGTAATTTTAACCGGATGGGGATCTGAAAGAACTAGGGATCTGATTCTCACTCTCAAACTCAGTGCATGGTACATTAGCCTGGAAACTTTGAGAACTCAACAGAAAGGACAGAATGGCAAGGGAAAAATTGCCTTGGAGCTGTCTTGGGGAAAGGCTCTAAACATGCCCAGCAGGTGTTTGATTCTACGGGCTAGAGCAGTCTATAATGTGGCTGGTGCCTGCAGGAGTATGATTGATTTGAAAAACATAGCCAGATTTAGAGGATTAACCCCAATTTTTTGGGTAATCACATGAGGCCTTATACAAAGAAGGTGTATGACAGAAGAAGAGGTTGAAGTGATTGCGCTTTGAAGATGGAGGAAGTGGCCCAAGCTAAGGAATATCTTGGGGTAGACAAGGAAGCAGACCTAGAAAATTACGCCTTTAAAAGCAAGTTCTTTTCTGTAGCCATATCCTGCCTCCCTTAAAACTTCTACCTATTTGTGTGGTAGTTCTCATCTCTATAATATAGTGGCATATAATATTTGGAGCTTAAATATTTTCAAAGAGGTAGCTCATAAAAACATTTAGTTTCATTCTTAGTCTTTTGGTTTTCCCAAATAAAGGTTGCTTTATATTTCTGCTACTTTGAATTGCAGACAAGTTTTGTTTTATGTCCTCTTAAAGCAGAGTGAGAATCTCATTCCCGAGCCATGGACTTACACTGGCTTTCCTTTGTAGCACCCAAAGACACATTTCTAAATTCCTTCTCTCTACACCAGTATAAAATTATTCATAAAGCGTATGACATACAGGTCCTCACTGATTGTCACTGCTCAGTGGGGATCTGTATGACTCAAAATTAATTTCTTAGCTTCAACTATTCATTTCTCCTAGGAGTGGTTGTCCACCTCTCCTGCTCTCCGTATTTGAACAGAATAAGAGCAGAGGGACAGGGTGAGTGAGGGGCAGAGAAGCGGCTCTGAAAGCAGGTACACATAATCTTGAATATTCCTCTAATTACCATGTACCATTGGGAAATATCCTTTCCAGGACTCGATTTCATCTGAAAAATGGTTTGGTGAATACCTGCCTCAGAATTAAATGCAAAAACGTATATAAATACTGATAGTTCTGCTGTAAAACTAGTTCTGAAAATGTGTTGTCCCTAAGTCTAGTTCTGGAGATAGCTGTAGCTCATAATTGTGCCAGATGTTAGTTGTTTATGTAACATTTCTCCATATTTTACTTTCTCTTTTCCTTTGTCTTCATAATTCTGTCTAAACTCAGTGGAACCTGGTGTTTGTGATAACAGTTTTCTTTGGTCCCCCTCTTCACTGGCTTAATGCAAGTGTTTTTTGATATTTTCCAAGCTTTAAACAAAACACACATTTGAACAATTTTTAAATGCTGTACTTTAGCCACTCTTCCCTTCACATTTTTTCAGTTCTATGGCTTTGCACATCAATTCCCTTTTCCTGGAATACTTATTCCCATTCTCTACTGGCAAATTCTTCCACTTACCATTCAAACTCAGCTCAGATACCATGTCCTCTCTGCTTCCCTTCCCCTAGAAGATTTAATTTTTTCTCATTATGGGCCCCTTCAGTACTTTATTCAAATATTGTGATGCATTGCATTATAATATATCTGTTTACATAACTGTCTCCCAAACGATTCAAATAAATGAGTGACATTGATCAAACAAATCTTTCCACTGTCATATACTAATTTTTGTGAACAGAGACGCTCAACACATATCTATAAAAATGAATATTAATGCTAAATTCTACCTCATTCTAGCACTAAGTAATATTCACCCATGAATACAAAAAAGGATATTCACCTATCGAAACAAAAGAAAGACAAAAAGAAAGATCAAATAGAATTATACTTTGTATGCTTATTAATTATTTATGAACTTTTTTATTTATTAGAGAAGTTGTGGGCTTACATATTTATGAACTTTTAGAATACATTGGGGTTGTTTTGTTAAATTAGATTCTTACAATTGTAATACTAATTCAGTCCAGAGGAATTTTTTTTTTAACATTTTAGAGCTTTATTGTCCCAGGAAATTAAGAAATTAAGACAAATTAAATGTATATACATATTTTTATTGCAGAAAAGTGTGATAAATGGCTTAAACAAAATATTGCACAGCATAAATATTAGGATAAAATTCTGTGGAAGAAGCTGATTAAGCTATGAATGCATTATTTAAAAAATTTTTTCCCAAATGATTATCTTGCTGCTGTCTTTATATTACGTCTTAAAGAATGTGACAGCTTTATTTTAAAATGTCAAATATTGCATTCTTTAAAACTATTTAAATATATAATGGAAAATTCCAGAAATCAACTTAAAAATGTTTTGGGAGTACACAGTTTTGAAAATTCTTTTTGGGGATTATGTTATCAAAAATATTATATAGCTACTGGCATACATTATGCGTTTTAAGTTATGTTGTATACCTAGAAAACTCAAGAAGATTCTTAATACTTAATGCAAATAGAAAAGAAGATTTAGATAAAACTCCAATCTCTTCCCTAGAAAAATGCAAATTACCTCATTCTGTGTTCACAACATTTAGACATTAAAGTTGAGGATATAGTTGTAGTCTTCATCGTTTTGATCAATTTTTAACAAGTTCACTATAGAGCAATAAAGAGAGAAATCAGAAAAGAATTTTGTGGTCTAAGGCAGTGATTTTTAGCTGTCTCTAGAACTAGGGCTTTAAAAAAAAACCCAAACTCCTGATTCCTCTCCCATTGCATCTCTCAAAGTTTTTGTATCTCAGTAAATTTTAGTTTCTTTCCCTCCAGTTGCTCTTCTCTTTCTCTTCCTCCAAATTTCCTCACATTTGGTTGGCTCTACCTTCAAAACATATCCAGAATCTGACCAAGCTATCTACTGCTTCCACTCTGGTCCAAGCCTTCCCTGGGTGATGGCGATAGGGATAAAAGAGATAGAAAAATATTCAAGAGTAATTCCAGAATGGTTTAGCTGGGAGGATCATGATGATCCTGGTTATTCCATCTTGGCTAGAAATGAAAATCCTGTTAGTTTTAATAGAGAAAGGTAAGAACTCTTTAGGAGTTCCCCACCCTACAGAGATCTACTCAATCAAACTCTCTGTGAAACTCGCGTGTCTACATTTTTACATGCTTTCCTAAAGAGTCTGCTGCATTACTAAATTAAGGTGGAACACCAATTTTGCTGGGGCCTCATTTTTAAAAAGGCCAGGGCAGTACAGGTACCTTAAGTTAGGCCCTTCTGGGATGGATTTCTAGGTATTTGATTCTATTCCTCTATTACCAGTGCTTATAAGGAAGGGAAAAAAAATGCTCTCAAGCTTCCTTTCCAAGGAAGACATCCAAAAAGAAATATTTTCAGTTTAGTTAATAATCAGTGATACTAATATGAATTATTAACATGAGCCCAAACATTTTGAAATAGTTAGAATACACAGGTCACGCTTTTTATGTGGCTTCTTCAGTGAGTGGGAGACCCACTCCGAGTAAATACCCTGTACAGACAGAGATATTAATAAACTCCGTCAGAGGCTTTGATGGCTCTCATTAATCAAATGAAATGTCTCTGCTTCAACTTGATTGCTCAACATTTTCCTCTCCTCTGTCAGTGTGCTTGTTTCAAAGTAACTTTTAATAGAGTTGACGAATTCTGACAAAACTTGAAACACTCCACAATTTACCCATAATCTTAAGTATGATTTTTGGTTCAGTTTGCCACTTCTATCTGATGGATTTATTTTTCAGATGGAGATAGCCAGCTCCATTTTATAAGGTATTTCAACGAAGTTCTACAGTAATGTAGAAGACAGAGCGATGTAGATACTGTGTGATATCAAGTCTATAATTCATGGCATCACTGGTATTTCAAATAACATAACGTTTCTCTTCTGCCCAAATTTAAACATGGTTTCCATTTTCTCATCCAGGTCTATAAACTACGAATCAGTTTATTAGTCACTTGACAACTCATAAGAAATTGACCAAATGTGGTAAACTTCCCAGAGGTGTCATATTTTACTTAAGTTCAATCATTCCATCTTTTTTCATTTAAAATTGAAATCAACATAATTGGTCAAATGCAAGTTATTTGTATTCCAAACGTATTTTGATTAAATTTGATATATGATTAGAGTGACCAGTTTATAAAAACCAATATTATCAAGAAAAAACTCAGTCTACAAATGTCACCTGTTACATGCATTGGCCCTAGGCAAAAATCATTAATAACGAACATTGCAAAATACCTTATTATTTCTCACAAGACTTCCATGAGGAAGATGAAAGTCTTGGCATCATAAAACTTGAGTTTTCAAAAGGATCTCAAAGAAGACCTTGTAACATCACACATCTGAGCTCTGAATTCCTGGCCCCACATCCTGACAATCCCAGCCTGGACTTGAATGTCTTCAGTGAGTTGTAACTCAAGGCTTTCGAAGCCCTCTATTCTCTCTGCAGCTAGTTTTGAGCTAATATTGATCCCACATACATTTCTCTGTAACTTTCGTCCATTGATCCTGCTTCTACCCATTGATTTCATAGAGAACCAGTCTCATGCCTTTTCTGCATGAGAGTCCTTCTCTCGTTTAAGGGAGGCCGTAAGTCCCCGCACAGCCTCTGCAAGACGGAACACGCCCAGTTCCTTCAACTTACCTTGCTGTCATCACCTTCTTTGTTCTGTTTTGAATGGGCTGAACATTTTCTGGGTTCCTCCTTTTTTAATTAAAAACTTTTTTGGTGGGTCCCTCTTGAAGGGACATTTTAATTACATAAATCTTACAGATAATAGTCAAATATTTGTTGAATGAATGAATGAATATTTGAATGAATGAAACTTGCTGGTGAAGAAAGCTGAAATAAAATAAGGTAAATAAGTTGATTGGTAAAATGAATTTTACTGCTAATTAAGGAAAATCAATTAGTCTTTCAATTTTTATTTACTGGTGTCTGAGCAGTTTTAGGGGAAGTTATAGATGAATATTCATCTTAATATATATTATATAAAGTTGTAATTTCCAAATGCCCTCCAAATTGAAAACTGGCTTCTTGGTACCTTTTTGGATATATTCACAAGCCAAAAATTGATGACAAATTTCAAAGTAAATAAAAGCTTATAGGCCTGTTTCAGACTTGTCAACCCCTCTTCCAAAGTTAATATATGAATAAGAGCTTTTACTGTGGCTTTTTAATTTCCTCCTTCAACAAATGTCCAGTGCTTTGTCCTTCAAGAGTCATTAAATCCCTTGCATTCCAAGTCACTTCCAAGCTTCTGTCTGAAGAATGACCGAGGGAAAGAGGGAAAGAGTTAGTCTCTAGCTCAGTGCTGTCCAGCAGAGCTTTCTGCAATATGGAAGCGTTTGATTTCGCCGTTTCATACGGTAGCCACTAGGCCACATGTGGCTATTGCTCATGGGAAGCGTGGCTAGAGCATTTGAGGGACCGAATGGCTTGCTTTATTTAATTTTAATTCATTTACATTTAAATCGCCAAGTTAATTTATTGTTTTAAATTAAATAGCTATAGTGGCTACCAAATTAGACCAGGCAGCTCTGGTGGTGGATCCTCAGACACTCTAAACTCTTGGGTAGTATTAAGGAGGCTGTGGTTTGTCTCTCTCTCCGGGTGGGAGAGGAGACCCCGAGCTGGTGGCCCGGCTGGCGTGTGGGGGAATCCGGTGTGGAGGGCGACGCAGTAAAGAAGCTGCGGAGACGAGGCTGGTGGCGCAGGTCTACTTTATTAGGGAAGTGCAGTACAATTTATAGGGTTTAGGGCTACCGTGTAGCCCGCTGA
>JAQZBX010105395.1:0-10829 GCA_029593785.1 Cabassous unicinctus
AGTTGCTTTATCAAATACAGGCCTGATAGTTACTGTGAGGAGAATTTGTGAGTTTAAATCTTCAGTAAGCTGATTGTATCCATGGCTGATTACATCTACAATCAACTGAGGGGATTGCCTTCAACACTGAGAGAAGTCTCATCCAATCAGTTGAAGGTCATAAAAGGAGAAGACATGATTTCTGCAGACAGAAGGGAGATTTTCCATCTCTAATTCAGTCAGCCAGTTTCTCCTGGCTGGCTCATCAGAGTTCACAGCTTGCAGCCTGCCCTATGGCATTTGAGCTTGCCCATCTCTTCCTGTTGTTTTGTTTACCTGGAGAACCCTGACTAAGACAGCCAGTGGCAGCAGGGTTTGGTGACAGCAGTGGCAGAAGCTCCCTTAGCTTGCTAGTCCTGTACAGGTGAGCTTCTGCATGTGGCTCCTGGTGGCTCAACCTTGACTCTGACTGTGGCGCTTCTAAAGATGGTTAAGATACTTAATTTCATTTAATAAATACTTTCCAGTTAAATTAATTACAGATATTTTTGCATCTTCAGCTAAGAACTTTGATGCTAAAACAAACCAACCTAAAATTCCCCATTTCAATGCATACCAAGATTGGAGGGCCATCAACTTCAGAATCATTCCAGCTTGCAAGGGTCCTTTAAAAAACCCAATTGATATTAAAGGGATTAAGTGTAGATGATGGGCAATAAGCATTTAGTAAGCATTTAATCTACTCTGTTCCAAACTTGGTTTAGGTGCTACAGATGCAGTAGTGAACTCTGTTTTCATGGAGTTTACACTCTGGCTGGGAAAGACGAAAAAGAAGCAAATAAATTAGATAAATCAGATTGTAAAAATACTGTAAAGCAAATGTAATGGGTGATATGATAGATAGTAACTCAAGGAGATAAAGAACAGCTTTACAATGAGTGCTTAAGGAAATTTGCTCAACCTGTGGGGCATTTGAACTGTAGATTGAGTGATGATGGCAAGTCAACAATTTCAAGATCTAGAGTACAAGGAGCATTTCAGGAAACAAGAAGAGCTAGAAGAAAGGCGTGATGGTAAGAAGAAATCTATGAATCTATTGACTCACCCAGGACAATTAACAAGAGATAATGATGGACAACAACCATCCCAGGGAACTGAGAGAGTCTATAACTGCAAGCAAGATAGTCCCATCCATCTGCCCTATGGGATCGAAGTCCCCTCTGAAATAGAGATGGAGTTGCCATTACCATTCTAGAATCCTCAGGATTGGGGAGTGTACTATGGGCCATCATAGACTTACTGGTACTCCGCTACAGACTTATTGTGATTCTAGCAATGTAAGAATTTATATCACTGGTGTGGACACAGTGGCTACTGAAGGTTCTGAGGGCAGGGAGAGGGAAAAACAGGTATAATTTGGAGACAACTTTGGGATTTGGGAATTGTCCTGAATGACACTGCAATGACAGATATAGGCCATTATATATCTTGCCATAACCTACAAAATTGTGTGGGACACAGTGTAAACTACAATGTAAACTATAATCCATGCTTAGTGGCAATGCTTCAAAATATGTTCATCAATTGTAATAAATGTTCCAAACTAATGAAGGATGTTGTTAATTTAGAAAAATGTGGGATATATAAGGAGAAGGGCATATGGGAATCAGCTTTATTTTTTATGTAAAATTTATGTAATCTAAGTATCTTAAAAATAATAAAAGAAACATATTTGGGAGTGGATGTGGCTCAAATGGTTGGGTATCCATCTCCCATATAGAGGGAATTGGATCAATCTCTGGGACCTCCCAGTAAACATAAAGAAAAATATAGAAGATGCATGGGCTGCCAGACCCCATTCGTGGGTGTGCCATCCAGCTCTGCAAGTGGGTGAGCCACCCAGGTCTTGCATGTGGGTGCATCATCAGACCCTGTGAGCATGTGCATCACCAGTCCCTGTAAGTGGATGCACTGTCAAGGTCCATGCATGGATGCATCATCAGGCCCTGCAAGCGGGTGAGCCCCCCAGGCCCCACAAGTGGGTGTGTCATCAGGCCTTGTGCGCAGATGCACCACCAGGCCCAGTGCACAGGCACTGTCAGGCCCTGCTGAGCCATGCAGCAATATGATGACATAACAGGAGAGTGACACAAGGGAGAGCCAAGAAGAGACACACCGAAAAAAACAGGAACTAAGGTGGTGCAAGCAGTAGGATGTCTTCGTCCCACATTGGAGGTTCCCATGATCGAATCCTGGTGAAGACAGGAAGAGAAGGATGAAAAGAGAGGGCAGGAAACAGACACAGAGAATTGCCCGGGAAATGGACACACACACACACACACTCATACACACAAAACAGCAAAAAGGGGGGAGGGATGGATAAAAGTAAATAAATAAAATATATTTTTTTAAATGTTTTCAAAATCCTGTACTGGGTCATGCCCTGCTGAAGTGATCTAGTTAAAAAGGATTTCCCTTAAGTGAATCTAATCAAAATTTCCCATGTACAATAGGCTTACTTGCACAGAAATGGGTTAGCTATAAGAACAGGATTTTCCTGGATCTATCCTGATTCAAACTGCCATAATATGCAAGCACTTCTTTAAGACCCAACCTAATTCAAAGAACAAACAGACAATTTCCCACCCCTCCCTACTTGGAAAGTCTGACAGTAACATTTGACATTGAGATCATCAGCAGGTGGCACACCCAGGAAGTTAGGGGGGACATCCTTACATATCCCTCTATGGCAGATGCCAGAATCAACTGAAAAAAGTGGGTGCATTTGGGTAAAGAGTGACTATTACTACCACAGACCACAGTGAGGAGTATAAGGTGTTTTCAGGGAAGATCTGGCAGCACCTTGACTTCAATCATCCTATGATTCCAGCTAGGGGTCTATTAATGGGTGGTTCTTTTCCTGTGCAGGAGTAAAGGGAGATCAAGAAAGCTGTGGATGGGGTCTGGAGCCTTGAGGTGTTCCTTGATGGGAAGTACAGCCTTGGACCCAGCTTGGGGGCAGAGAATCCAGGGGGCCAGGGCTGGAAGGAATGGCTCACCCAGGTATCCAGACACACTTGGTCCCTTGACATCAACAGTTCAGCCCTTCCCTACTCACGCCACTGGACCAGGACAGCCTCCATTAGACATGGCATTCTCTGAATCATGGAAGACTGTTTCCTGACCACCTAATGTATTGGGGACAATTTGCAGGTAGTTACAGAAAGGAAGTGGGAGAACCTGGCCCATATGAAATGGGCAAGTTAAGGTCCATAAACTATGTACATGTCTGGGAATCTGGGACTCCATCCTCATGAGTGCTGTTGAGAATTGTAGTAGGAGACATGAAGGTGCCTAAAAAGCATCATCCTGGGGAGATCCACCCAGCCTAGTGAGCATTCAATGCAGAACAAGGCTTCTGATGATCAGCAGAAGTAACAAAATGGGTGAGAGAGGAGAACTTGAGTCATATCTTCCATTCTGGGACCCTGTTGCTTGTGTTGACAGCTCATCTCTAAAATGGGGGAAATCATTGAGTGCACAAGATCTCCCTAACAACAGAACTGCCCCCAACATTCATCCTGGTGGTTAGACCCAGCTCCCAAGTGCCCTCCAGCTCATTCTTAAACCACGGAGAACATCCAGCCCACTTGACCTCTGCTTCTCACAGGGGAAGTGGAGGGAGGCTGCCTAGCCTTTTTTGCCCAGACTCTGGAGGTCCTTCCAGTCTCCTGGTCTGCCCTGACTTGGAAAATCTGCCTGGCCACGCTGTCTGGGTGGCATCTGGGGACCATGATAGCAGGGGAGAGGTGAGATAGTTCTTTGTCCCCTATGTCTCCAAACTCTCAGTGCCTGGCCTCAAGCACTAAAAGACATTAGGGCAGAGAGTGGAAGGTGCCTGGGGACCTAGGGTATCATGCAAGATGGTTCCCAGGAGATAGTTGTGCACACATGCTCTCCCCAGAGCCTGCTCCTCATACCTGCCAGTTGGCCTTGTCCTTACTTTGAGGGAGATGTGGGACTGGCCTGGGAGGGAAGTAAATCAAGACCTGGTACACCATCTGGGTGCTGCACAGCCAGGGCTGAAGGGGGATTGCTGAGAGGGGCCAAGTGTCTCCCCACCAACTATGGCCTGAGCACCTGTTCTAGGTCTGAACCCAGCAAAAAGTCAGGACTCCCAGTGGCCTGGCATGGTGCAGCCTCTGGGAGTCATGCTGCCATTGGGAGGTGGCAAAGAGGGGTGATGTGCCTGGGGTCCAGGGGGTACAGATGCCAGGCCTAGAGCCCAGCAATCAGTCACCTCCAACTGAGGACGAGAGGGGAGAGGTTATCTCAGAGCCCAAGAATGAGCAGAGTCCAAAGGGTAAGTAGGGATAGGCCCCCTAGGCCAGGTTTCAATGCCTGCTGTGTGGTTTTCTTTGGAAATGAAAGGCCCAAAGGTACTGTAGAATCCTGGCTCCCACTTCACAAACCTGACCATTTACATCTCAGCATCTTCACTTGAGCACAGGTACACACACTCACACTCTTACACATCCTCACACATTGACTTATGGGTGGGACCATGGGGCTGGGTGGCAGAAAACAATTCCGGAAGGAGGAATTGTCCCGAGAGCAGAGGAAGAGCTGCTTTTGAACACAACCCCAATACCCACCTACACCCCATCCTGCATACTCACTAGTCCTTCATCACTGTGTTGGTGTAAGGTCAGGCCAAGAGCTGACCCTTTCCTGGACCCTCTCAGGTGCAGGCCTCCCTCCTCCTCAGTTGTCAGAACCCTTCTCCCTCCCAAGCCTCACCTCTTGGTGGCCTGCCTACTTGGCAATCAGAATCCAGTCATAAATGAAGTGCATAGGGTCATGAACTGGAGGTGGAGAGAAGCAGCATTGGATTACCCAGAAGGGGCTGGGTCTCTCTCCCCAAACTTGGGCTGTGTTTTTCTCCTCTTTAAATGCTGAAATGGCAAGTAGCTGGGCTCAGGTTTGTGAGGTTTCTGGCAGGAGATGGGTCAGGTCTTTTCGGGATCAGCAGAGCTTCATCTCTAAACTCCAGTTTCTGGCATCACTCAACTCATTGGTCATTTCACTTGCCTGTGGTGCTGAGGACCAGGAGTTGATCCACCTCCATCTATCAAGGCAACCCAGCTGGTTCTGGTGCACACCCTCAGGTTGGGGGGTAGGGGTCACAACCATGGCAAGACCAAGAGCCCCAGCAGGATGGTATGGATGCTGAGGGTTTCAAATCTCATCTAAAGTGGGGGTGGGCTGGCTCTCACCAGCCTCATGGCCTAAGGTAGGTATCCAGAGTTTGACTTGAGAAGTTGTGGTTTCTTTGCTCATACTTGACACCCTCTGCTTGACCTCCTTCCTTGGTCCTGAACCTCTGCTGCTGTAAAGCAGGGGTGATGTGCAACATCCTTGAGGCTCAGACTCTGCTCTTGGTGCCTGGAACACAAGGGAGTGAAGAGCCCTCTCTATTCATGTTTTGGCTTCTGCATTTGAGCAAAGTGCTAAAATGTCTTCGCTAGGTGCCCCCCTCCCTACCCCCAGGTGTACTCTCTTGAATGTGGCTCTCTGGCAGGTACCCAGAGGCTGTTGGAACTATTGAATGCCAAACTCAATCTGCCCCTCTGAAAAATGGGGTGGTAGAAGGGTTAACCACCTGGGGTAATTGTCAGTACTAAACGGGAGAAGCTCTGGAAAAGCTTCTATGGTTTCTGCCTCTGTGGAAAGGTTGGGCAGAGGAGCCAGTGTCCATGTGTGGCACTTTCCTCTCCCCCATTAAGGAACTATGCCTCATCATCACTCACCCTTGGCTTTTGGCAAAACATCTTCCCATCTGTAAAGGATGTTTATGATTCCATTTGAGGCAGTTTCTTAAGCATTTTTGTTCCACAGACCCCTTTGCAAGTCAAGTGAAAACCATGGACTCCTTACTAACTCCACACTATATTGTATATTATTGAATAAATATATCACACCTTCATTGTGGGGTGATGGAATACCCACTAGCCTGATGCACTCAGTCATGACCACTGGGTGGCTGGTATCTTGGCCAGGTGGACTGCCCAAGGACATTCTAGGAAGGGCCTGCCAGACTGGGCAGCTGTCCACTGGGCAGGCCATCAGGGTGTGCTGGCAGTTCTGGTTGGACATGGCAGGGGCATGTATGGGGTGCCTGTGGGCTAGGAATGGGGGTGTGTGTCATTGTTGGGTGGGGGTGTGTGGCTTTCTAGAGACTGAGCCAGGCTGAGTAGGTTGGGGCAGAACAGAGGGCCCAAAGGTACACCCCCTGAGAATGCCCAACTTGGTGGGATGTCAGAATCCAAGTGGAGGCAGGCCTCTTTGGAAACTGCCTAGTGAAGTGCCTGGTACCCTGGGGAGCCCTTGGTGTCTGGTCTGCTATATGGGTAGCTGGGCACTAGCAGGGCCATCTCAATGCCTGGCCTATCTTCTGGCTGCTGCCCTGGGCCTCAGGGTATGGGCAAAAGACAAGAGTGAGGCATACTACAGTGGCCAAGGCACCTGGGTGACTGATGGTGGTAAGCAGGGTTCAGTGGCCCACAGCTAGGTTCCAAGGTCCCATAGTCCCTGCAGCTGGACATGTTTCAGCAGCAATGCACAACACAGTCTCTTTTTAGGCTCCAGGCTGTGGCAACCAGCATCTATGGCTATAGCACAATGAACATGTCCAATATAGAATGATGTCTGATCTCTAAAGCTAATCCAGGTGGGGTCTGGTTAGTACTTGGATGGGAGACCACTTGGGAATACTAGGTGTTATAGGCTTTTGCCAGCAGCATTTCTCTCACACATGCACACTCTTTCTTTTTCTCTGTCTCCTCTTCTTTTGGCAGCCTCCACCCAGAGCATGGCTCCCTCCAGCCAATGTCCCCTGTCCCTTTGCAACAGCTCTGAACTGGCACCTTTATCTCCACCATGCCCCATTCCCATTGTGACAAAGGAGGCAGCTCCATCCCAACCACTCATTGGATCTCCCCAACCAGCACAAGCCCAGGCCTGGCAGGGTCAGTGGAAACCCTGACTGTAGAAGCAAAGTACCTTCACCTGCTAGACCTCTTCTTGGCCACTGGGGCCCTAACTCCCTTTGGCACCTGCATGAAAATGGTGCCCAACAGGAGCCACCCTTTTCCTTCACTGCCTTCCCTGGTACAACAGGGATGAGATGAGGGAACTATGGGATGGAAGTAAATCCGTTTGCAACTGGGCCCTATTCTACACACTCGCATTGCCCTCCAGTCCCCAGAGTACAAGACCAATCACCCATGCCTTATGCCCCCTTGGACATGTTCATGGCCACTGATCTCTAGCAACCATGCATGGCATTTTCAACAACTCCTGGGGGCCCCTTTTTGATGAAGGAGAAAAAACAGTTTGGAAAACAAACAAACATACAGACAGACATACCAGGGGCCCAACAGTACTCCTACATGGGCTGGCAGGATTTGGAAGGGAAGATGCCATGAGAAATCATGGTGGCAGCAGCAGCACTTCCTGGGGAATCAATCTTGTTGATTCCCAGCCCCAGGACATAGCCTAAGCATGAGCTTCTGGCATGCCAGTCCCTCTCCATCCTGAGCTCTCTTCCTTTTCCACCAGTCACCCACTGGATCAGAGAACCCAGGTCAAGGCCTGTGGCCTCCACTCCATCTGGCTGCATCCCTGAGCTTCCTTCCCTCTGGATCAGATGGCCCAGTCTGCCTACAGATCTGCCCTGTGCCAGGATCCTTTCTCAGGGATAAGAGGGGAGCTAGTTCTCCTGGAAATTAGAGTTGAGTGAGTGAAGGCCAATGGGAAACAGAGCAGGGAGTTGCTCTAGAATAGGGGTGGTTTGCTCTTTGCCTACAGTCAGCAAAAGCACAGGAGGTATGAGTGAAGGTCAGAGTCCATGACAGAGAGCTTATAGGATTCACAGATGCTGAAGATGACTGCTGAGCACATGGCCATTGATTAAGAAAATGGATGAATAAGGTTAAGCAGAAATTATCATTTTTCCCAATTTGGCAGGACAGGGTGTCTTAGCTTTCTTCTTTATCCAGTGTAGAGTTTGTGATTGTTTACATCCTTCCTTCAGTTTCTATGATAGCTTTCTAAAGGGCTTGTAGACTGTAACATTACAGTTTTGTGAATATGTTCATTCTTAGTTACTTTTGCATTTCAGAGCACAATTTATTTGAACAAGTTTATAAGTCTCATAGAGATAATGCATAAAAAGAAAAGGTCTCATTGCATTTTAACATCTTTATTGCTCCTTTTAACATATTTTTATTGTTTGTAAAATTTTTCCAGTTTTTCCAAACATTTAACTGCCCAGTAACTGAAAGTACCTTAAATCTTTATCATATTTATCATACAAAGAGAAATGTCAGAATAAGACACAGGTAGATTATTCCACCTTGTATGTACACTGGTAATTGGTAGCCACTAGATAAACAATTTGGGTTGCCAGCTCTACAGCCTGAGGAATATTTGTCATCTGTCAAAGAAATACTCTTACATTTTCAAAGAAGAGTGGGTATGCATCAAATATTAGAGGTGAAGAACTAAGGTTTCGTTTCTTTCTACCCACCCTGTTAAAAACATGAGTCTAATTCAACAACAGATCACCCATATCACAAACTATCAGTAAGCACAGTAATATCCACCTTTCACAAGAAAATGTGTGGGTATTAGTTTAATTACCAGGCTTATGCACCAGGGCACAAGTGACTGTGACATAAGTTTATATTCCATAAATTCCACAAGCTATGCCCTCAAAGAGCATGTCAGCATTGCCCTGAGAGACAGACTTTACAAAATACAAAATTCATTTTTCTACACTTAATCTCATCTATTTGGTTACAAGTTATCCTTATGATAAAGCCACTCTTTGCTTTTCTGTATGAATCTCAGCCACTTAAAAGAAAGGTCCTAGATAGTATCTTACCCTCAGCTTTCTCTCCCTGTCATTTCTGGTTCTTCTTACTTCAGGAAGGTCTCCAATGATATTCATTCTAGTCCAAACCATGCCTTCTGTTGATCTGGGGGTCTATTTTAAACTCCATGGTATAAGTTGCCAAAAGTGGCTGACAAATCAGGATGGGCTGAATTAACTTTCTCCAACCACTCAACTTCTCACCTTGTGCTACTATTTGGTCTTCCATCCCTTATTTCTTGTGCCAAATCATCTACCCTCCCCCAAAGGACTTACGCATTTTTAAATAAAAAGCCTACTTCCAGGACTTCATACTATGGTCATATAAAATGATTCATATATTCCCCCTCCAAAATATGACTCTGAGATGTAAAATTTAACCAAAGAACTATTTGAGTTCTCAGAGAAGAGATCAAAAGTT
Organism: Cabassous unicinctus; assembly: GCA_029593785.1. Lineage (NCBI taxonomy): Eukaryota > Metazoa > Chordata > Mammalia > Cingulata > Chlamyphoridae > Cabassous > Cabassous unicinctus. Next base: position 9,336 of record JAQZBX010105395.1, read on the forward strand.
TACAATAATCTTAGTACGATTTATGCTTCTAAGAGGACTGGGAGTCTGTGGCATCTGATCTGAGTTTCCTCTCATTCCCTTCCCCAACTTGAGGTTGGTCATTGTAAAGGTGCTGCCAAGGCAGGATAGGCATTGAGAACATGAGCACCTCTCACACAGTCAAAAAGGGCTCATTGGGAGTGCCTTCCTCCCATTTATGAGGTCTCAGGTTCAATCCTTGATACCTCCTAAAAAGTGGGGGCTCATTAAATATGGAGCAGTGGTCACATCCATTCCTAGCAGAATAACCAGTTAAAGTGACAATCTCAGAGACGGGTAGTTGGAGAGGGACTAGGGATGTGTTGTAGGGAAGCACAGGTCCAGTGATGTTCCATTTTGAGCAGCAGAGGGCAGATAGGGTCCCTATCATCCATAACCTCTAAGCTGATCCTGAGGCTGTATACATGTGCATAGGAATACTGAAAAGGCACAGAAGAAAGGAAAAGTCAGAACAGAAATAAAAATATCAGGGAACTTTCAATAATCTTGTACTCACATAGACCTGTGAGCAGAGGATTGACCCCTTATTGGCCCAACGTTGTCGAAAAAAACCTCTGTCCATTTCTTAGCTGACAGTTAATTTACACAGAAACAGGTGCAATGTACAGGAAGCCAGAAAGAATTATATAATGTATGCAATACAACATATGTTACATATTTGTGTGTTTATGTGTATATATATATATTCCACACATATATGAAGCAGAGACATATGTTACTGTATTGTATGGGGAGAGACAATTCATAGATTTAGTACAAGGAAGACCGAAATAAAAATATGAATGAAAAAATTAACATCAGCAACAGTAAGCATTATCACAAGTAAAGATAAGAATCCAGACATTCTAAAATATATCGTCATCCAGAATGATCATTTTTCAGGAAAGGAAAGAAATTTGTACATTGGGGAAAATGCAGTGAATAGGAATGGTCCATAATTATCTCTAGAAGTCTGATAAATTAAGACATCAAACAGCTATTATAAATATGTTCTGAGAACTAAAGTAGATCATAGTTAATGAATGAAAAGAATAAATGGGGGAGCTAGGCAAAATGGCATCAGTTTAAGTGGGCACTCACCATCTCTTTTGCAAAAGACAGCTGAATGGGGACAAGATCCTGCTCAAGTGAGCTGTTGTGGGAGCCCATGGAACAGGAGACTTTGGGGCATCAATATGGAGGGAGCAGGAGAGGGAGATAAATTGCTCAAGATAAAACCATGAGTTTTTAGTCCATGCCTGGAAATTACGGATGGCTAAGCCCCATACTCAGGGCAAAGGGCCAGGGTGAGCCCCAACACCCTCTGGGAACCCAGCAAAAGGGAGCATTCTCTGAGAGTGCTCAACATCAGTAGCTATTAGGGAAATGCAAATGAAAACTACAATATAATATCATCTTACACCCATTAGACTGGTGGCTTTTAAAAAATCTGAGTACTACAAGTGTTGGAGAGGA
>JAQZBX010105396.1:0-10854 GCA_029593785.1 Cabassous unicinctus
TCAGTTTTTGTTTGTCTGTGAAGACTTTGAACTCACCCTCATTTTTGAAGGACAATTTTGCCATATATAGAATTCTTGGCTGGCAGTTTTTCTCTTTCAGTACCTTATATGCATCATACTTCTTTCTTTTCACCTTCATGGTTTCTGATGAGAGGTTGGCACTTAATCTTATTGAGTTTCCCTTGTATGTGATGCTTTGCTTTTCTCTTGCTTCCTTCAGAATCCTCTCTGTATGCCTGATATTCGTCATTCTGAATAGCAGATATCTCGGGGTAGGTCTATTCAGATTTATTCTGTTTAGGGTGCATTGTCTTTCTTGGATATCGATATTTATGTCTTTCATAAGGGTTGGGAAGTTTTCGTGCATTATTTCCTCAAATATTTTTTCTTCCCCTTTTCCATTCTCTTCGCCTTCTGGGATGCTGATAACGTGAATCTTTGTGTGTTTCGTATTGTCATTCAATTCCCTGAGACTCTGTTCCATTTTTTCCATTCTCTTCTGTCTTTTCCAGTTCGGATGTTTTGTCATCAAAATCACTAATTCTATCCTCAAGCAATTCAGGTCTGCTCTAAAGTATTTTTAGTCTCATCTATTGGCTTTTTCATTTCATAAGGTTGATTACTTTTCTTTGCAGGCTTTCAAATTGTTCTTTATGTTCACCCAGTGTATTCTTAATAGCCTTTATTTCTTTAGTCATATTTTCTTTAAATTCTTTAAATTCATTGAGTAGAGTTCTGTGATTATTGCTGATTAATTATCTTAAATCCTGTATCTCATCAGGATATTTGGTTTGTTCCTTTGGCTGGGCCATCTCTTCCTGTTTTCTACTATGGCTTGTAATTTTTTGCTGATGTCTAGGCATCTGGAATATGTTGGTGAATTTACTCTGAAGGCCAGTTTCTCTCTCTTGCCTATTGTTAATTTTTTTTCGCAGCTCTTATTTGATATTTGGTTCAACTTATTCTAAGTCTTTAAAATTGCCCAGCTTAAGTTATCGAAATTGGGCCAGGGACTCACTAATGGAGCATAGAATTTCTCCCAAGCATTAGGATACAGAAAGAATGAAAAACCATTTTTGTTCATGCAATTTCCTGCTTGGCTAGCAGATGGCACTCATCAGTGCACCTTTCCACAGAGGTGTTTAAGCTGCATTTTCCTGTGTTTTGGTTTGTTCATAGCCGAGATTCAAAGCAGGTTGAATTCACTGAAGAAAATCCCCCAGGTCCCCCTCCCTTATCCCTTGAAACTGCTGACAGAGAGAAAGATGTCTGTTCCTCTCTCAGTCAGCTGCAATGAACCAGGGGTTTTACCCCAGCTTAATATCTTGGAGGTGGGGGAGTGGAGCCCTTCCTGGCCTCCATGGGGGTTTGGTAACTTATGTTTGTTTTTTAGGCTTCTTTGTCTCTCTGTCCCTCACCCTCCTGGGAGTTGTGTAGTACTGGCTTGGTCTGCTGACTCCCAAAGCAGATCCCTGTGACAGCTTTTGGCTCTTTCTCCATTGTTTTTGTGAGAGAATTGAACCCAGCCTGCTTAGTCCAATGCCATCTTTCATTGTGGTTTTGATTTGTATTTTCCTGATGGCTAATGATGTTGAGCATCTTTTCATGTGTTTATTGGCCATTCACATATTTTCTTTGGAGAAATATCTATTCAAATACATGGCCCATTTTTAATTGGGCAATTTGCTATTTAATAAAGAGATATGAGTTCTTCCTGTATTCTGGATACCAGTCTCTTAAATGATATATGATTAGCAAAATTTTCTCCCATTCTGTGGGAATCTTTTCACTTTCTTGATGATTTCATTTGTAGCACAAATTTTTTTTAATTTTGATGTAGTCCAAATTACATAGTTTTTATTTTGTCACTTGTGTTTTTGGTGTTGTATATTGGAAACCATTGCCTAACCTAAGATCTTGAAATTTTACTCATGTTTCTTTTAAGAGTTTTTTAGTTTTAGTGCTTCCATTTAGATTTTTGATCCAATCAGAGTTAACTTTTGTGTATGGTGTCCAACATAATCCTTTTGCATATAGATATCCACTTGTCCCAACACCCTTTGCTGAAAAGACTATTTCCCCCTCATTGAATTGTCTTGGCACCTGTGATAAGTTGAATAGTTGTCTGCCAAAGATGTCCATGTTCTAATCTCCAAACCCTGTGAATATTCCTCACATGCAAAATGAACATTGCAGATGTATTCAAGTTAAAGCTTACAAAATGGCAAGATTATACTTCATTATTGAGGTGGGCCTGGTATAAACAAGGGGGTCACAAAAAAGGGGACACAAGAGAAGTCAGAGCCATACAGAAGGCAATGTGACAATGGAAGCAGAGGAACAAAGAGAAAAACATTTGAAGATGTTACACTGTTGTCTTTGAAGATGAAGGGAAAGGAACACGAGCCAAAGAATGGAGGCAGCCAGCCCTATAGACCCATTTTAGACTAATGACTTCTTGAACTGTAAGATAATAAAATTACATTGTTTTACAATATAATTACAAATGTAGCCACTACATTTGTGGTAATTTGCTACAGCAGTAATAGGAAACTAATATACCTCCCTTGTAGAAAACCAATTAACCATAAAGATATGGGTTTATTTCTGGACTCTCAGTTCTATTCCATTGATTTGTATGTATAGCTTATGCCAGTACCATACTATCTTGATTACTATAGATTTGTAGTAAGTTTTGAAATCAGGGAGTGTGGATTCCTCCAATATGTTATAATCAAGTTTGTTTTGGCTATTCTGGATCCCTAGCATGCCAATTTATGTACAAACAATAAAAAGGCAGCTGAGATTTTGGTAGGGATTGTGTTGAATCTGTAGATCGATTTGGGGAGTAAAACTTTCAATCCACAAACATGAGATGCCTTTCCATTTAATTAGAACTTCTTTAACTTATTTTAACAATGTTTTGTAATTTTCAGGGTACAAGTCTTATACTTACATACCTCAGTGTTTTATTCATTTGATGTTATGAGGAATGGAATTATTTTCACAATATTATTTTTGGAAGGAATATCATCACTTATTAATTTATTTTATTATTTTGGCTATTTCCAATTTTAGGCTGTTATGACCAATACTGCCGTGAACCTCCTTGTGTGTATTTCTAGATAACATGTGTGTGAATTTCTGTTGCAAATATATTTATATAAATGGCAAAGCTGTATCACATAGTATGCATATGCTCAACTTCAATGGACAATGCCAATTCTATTCCAAAATGTAAAGAGCAATTTCTAAGTCCTACCATAAGTGTCTGAGAGTTCCTGCTGCTCCACAACCTCACAAACATTTGGTAGCATTAGTCTTTAATTTTAGTGATGTTCAGGGATGTGGTGGTCTCTCACTGAGGTTTGAATTTGCATTTCTATGATGACTAAAGATATTGACAATTTTAAATATATTTAGTGGCTGCGTGAATATTCTCCATTTTTTTTACATGATTATTCAAATCTCTCTTGCTCATTTTTCTATTGGGATGGCAGTCTTTTTCTTATTGATTTGCAAGAGTACATTATATATTCTGGACAAAAGCCCATAGTCAGTTATATAACTTTCAATTATCTCCTCCCTCTTTGCAGCTTTCCTTTTCACTCTATTTGGGTACTTTGGGATTTTTATGTAGTTCAATTTTTCAACTGTTTCCTTTAAGATTGGTGTATTTTCTGTTCTGCTTAAGAATAAACATATTCAGACATCAGTGAAAGTGGTGGAAGAAGGAATTCCAAAAATTCTCTCCTCCATAAAAGCAACAAGAACATTGGCAAGAATCAATGTTTTGGAACTCAAGAAATTAACCAAAGGCTTGCAGCAATCCAAAGACAATTTACTCAATAAAAATGTCTGAATTTGTTAAAAATAGCAAGCTTTGTAGTACTTTAACTTGCCTTATTCCTTTCTCTTCCTCCCCATCTCTGCAGTAGCCTTTAAAACAAATAGTCTGTAATCATGTTGAAAACTAGCAGTCTGGTTGCTGGAGGGGTCATAGTAAAGCTGGAGCTCCTTTAAAGCCCCATTCCCAGAGAATTGTCATTATTTGACTTTTGTGGTGGTTTCCTGGAAGATTTTTATCATAAGGCTATTGTTATTTTACCTGACTCAGAGCTCACCAACATAAAAACAATCATAGGTAATTGTGCACCATGGTTGCATGGGGCATTGGAAGACAGTTGGGGCAAACAATAGGCCAACCAAAAAGCTTAAAGGGAAAACCTGAGACTGAGATGTCCTTAGGGATTTTGAAAAGCTCTGACAAATTCCTGAAATCTGGAAGGTCGTGTATATGTATAGGACTATGTACATGCCAGGGCATGCACATGCTCAGGAAAGATCTGAGAAGGCCTTACGCACTCACCTCTGGCTGACCATCAGACTGTGCAAGTAGGAATTGAAGGCTAAGGCAGAGTTGTAAATGGCCTGGATGTTGGACCTCGGCTCCAACATGCACAGAGTCCCTCAGAAAAGACTGAGAATATTATTCATTCCAGACATCTAAGAAAATCTCTGTCCAATTAGTATCTGAACACTAAACTAATGAGGCAGAGGCATCAGTCACCAGACACACACAAAAATATAGACTTCACAGAATTAGTTCAGAAAATTCACAAAACAAACAGCAATGATGACATCAACAATAAATAACAACAACAATAAATTCTGGGGAGGGAAGAGAATCTAATTTCCAGAGTTACCACATTATATTATTTTAAATATCTAGTTTTCAACAAAAATACATCAAAACAAGCAAGAAAGCCTGACCCATACACATGAAAAAAGCAGTCAATATAAACTGTCCTTGAGGAAGCCTTGACCTTGGACTTTTTAGACAGAAACTTTAAATCAGTTATTTAAGCTGTGTTCAAAGAGCTAAAAGAAACCATTTCTAAACAAGTAAAGGAAAATTTAAGAATTGTGCCTCACTAAACATAAAATACCAATAAAGAAATAGAAATCATTGAAAAGACCCAAATAGAAAATCTGGAGTTGAAAAGTACAATAGCTGAAATGAAAAATTAACAAGAGGGCCTCAAGAGCATATTTGAGGAGGCAGAAGAAAGATTTTAAGAAAATGTGAAGATAGGTCAATTGAGAATATCCAGTCTGAGGAACAGGGCAAAAATGATGAAGAACAATGAACATAGCCTCAGAGACCAGAGGGACATCATCAAGAAAGCAAATGTATGCATAATAAGAATCCCAGAAAGAGAGGTGAGAGAGAAAGGCTATTTTAAGAAATAATGCCCCAAGACTTTCAAACATGAAGAAAACATTAATCTCCATATCCAAGAAGCTCAGTGATATCCAAATAGGATGAAATCAAAGAGGTTAAATCCTAGACACATCATAATCATAATCATAATCAAACAGTGAAAAGACAAAGAGAAAGTCTTGAAAGCAGCCAGAGAAAAGCAACTCATCAAGTACAAGGGATCATCAATAAGACTAACAGCTGATTGCTCATCACAACCTATCAAGGCCAGAAGGCAAGAAGATGACATATTCAAAGTGCTGAAAGAAAGACTGTCTTCAAAAATGAAAATGAATCCATTCCTATATAAACAAAAACTGAGAGAAGCCATCACTTGTGGACTAAAAGGAGTCCTTCAGGATAGTAACTCAAACCCACCTGAAGAATCATAGTAAAGGTTACTACATAGGTATATATAAAAGACAGCATAAATTTATTTTTGTTGTTAACACTTTTTTCTCCTATCTAAATTAAAAGAAAACTGTAAAAAGCAATAACTATAAATCTGTGAAGGTGAGCATACAATGTATAAAGATGTATTTTTTTGCATGACAATAAGAGCACAAAGTACAGAGGAGGGAATAAAGTTTCTGTACATTATTGTAATTAAGTTGGTATTAATTGAACTAGATCATTATGATATAAAATGTTAATTGTAATCCCCAGATCAATGACTTTAAAAGAAACTAAAAAATCTAAAATAAAAGAAATAATGTAGGAACTAAAATGATACACGGGTAAATATCTATTAAACAGAAAAAAAGGCATAATGGAGGCATAGAAGAAAAAAAGACATAAGATATATGAAACTAATAGAAAACTGGCAGATAAAAATCTCACATTATCAGTAATTACATTAAAAAGAAATGGATTAAACACCCTTAAAAAAGATGCAGTGCGTGGAGGAGGTGTAGCTTAGTGGTTGAAGACATACTTTATGTATATGAGGTCCTGGGTTCAATTCCTGGTAAAAAAAGATTAGTGATTGGCAGGATGGATTATTTTTTTTTTAAATCCATTTTACTATATTCTGTGTACAAGAGATACACTTTATATTAACAGACACAAATAGGTTGAAAGGAGATGAATGAAAAAAGATATACCATGAAAATGTAACTGAAAGTGAGTTAGTGTGGCTATTCTAATATGCAACAAAGTAGACTTCAAGACAAAAATTGTTGCTAGGAAGACATTTTATAGTGATAAAAGAATCATCCATGAAGAAAATGTAAAGATTACAAATATATATGCACCTAACAACAGATTCCCAAAACACATGGAGCAAAAACTGACAAAATTAAAGGGAAAAAGGATAATTCTACAATAACACTTGGAGACATATATATCCCATTTCATAATAAACAGAACAACTAGACAGAAGATTAACAAGGAAATAGAAGACTTGAACACCATAAACAAATGAAATCTGACATCCATGGAATACTCCATCCAATAGCAGAATATACATTCTTCTAGGAGCACATGAAACATTCTCCAGTATAGACTATATATTAGGCCTTAACATAAGTCTCAACAAATTTAAAAGGAAGTCATACAAAGTATGCTCTCCAACCACATGGAAATAAATGTGAAATAAATAACAAAGGAAATGTGGAATATTCAGAAATACATGGAAATTAACTATATACTCCTAAGTAATCAATTGGTCAAAGAAGAAATCACAAGAGAAATTAGAAAATAATTTGAGATGAATAAAAATGAAAACACAACATGCCAAAACATATGAGGTGCTGTGTAAAAAGTGCTTAAGGGACATTTATGTTGTAAATACCAGGTTAAAAAATGATGAATGCTCTAAAATTAATTAACTTTCTACCTTACGGAGCTAGAAAAGAAGAGCAGATTAAATTCAAAGTAAGAAGAAGAAAGTAAATAATAAATATTAAAGTAGAAATAAACTCTAGAAGATAAAAATAATAGATATAATCAATAAAACCAAAAGCTGGTTCTTTGAAGATATACATGTGGCCAAAAATCACATGAAAAGATGTTCAATATCATTAGTCATCAGGGAAATGCAAGTCAAAACCACAATGAGATACCATTTCACATCCACTAGAATGGCTACTATTAAAAATACAGACAATTTCAATGTTGGAGAGGATGCAGAGAAATAGGAACTCATTCATTGCTGGTGGCAATGTAAAATGGTGCAGCTGCTGTGGAGGACAGTTTGGCAGTTCCTCAGAAAGTTAAGTATAGAATTACCATATGTTCCTGTAATCCCACTTCAAAATATATACCCCAAAAAATTGAAAGCAGGGACTCAAATGAGTATTTGCACACTGATGTTCATAGAGGCATTATTCATAATTGCCAAAAGATGGAAGCAACCCCACTGTCCATCAACCAATGAATGGATAATCCAACTGTGGTAAATACATACAATGGAATATTATTCAGCCATAAAAAGGAATGAAGTTTTGATACATGTGACAACATAGATGAACATTGAAGACACCATGTTGCATGAAATAAAGCCAGACCAAATGGACAAATATGAGCTCACTGATAAGAAATAATTAGAATAAGAAAATCCATAGAGTAATAATCTAGAATACAAATTACCTGGGAATGGGGTAGGGATAGGTAATAGTGAGTAAAGTCTTAAAATGTACAGAGTTCCTATCTGAAATGAAGGAAATGTTTTAGCAATGAATAGTGGTGATGGTAGCACAACTTTGTGAATGTAATTAACAGCCCTGGAATATATATCTGAATGAGGTTGAAAGGGGAAATGTTAGGTTGCATATATGGTAAAAGAATAAAAATATTTTAAAAATCCATGAAACTACACTACACAAATAGTGAATCCTAAGTTAAACTGTTGACTATATGCTATTGTACAATTATAAATATGTGCTTTAATTAGTTGTAACAATTGCACCGCACCAATGCAAGGTGTTATTAATAGGGTGGTATATGGGAATCATGTATTTCATGCATGATTATTCTGTAAACCTACAATTTCTATAATAAAAAATTTTTAAATTGGGTCTTTCAAAAGATCAACAAAATTAAATCTTTAGCTAGACTGATTAAGAAAAAGAGTAAGCTCAAATTACTAAAACCAGGAATCAAAAGGGGCACATACTGACCTTACAGAAATAAAAAAAGATGATATGGAAATACTATGAACAATTGTATGCCAACATATCAGACAATCTCAATGAAATGAACAAATTCCTAAAACACAAAAACTACTCAAACTGACTTAAGAAGACCTAGAGAAGGGGGCAAGATGGTGGCAGATTAAGGAGCTCCAAGAGTCAGCTCGTCCTACAGGGCAGTTAGTAATCACCCAGAGGTATCTAAAGCACCTGTTTGGGGTGATCAGGAGACCAGAAGAGCATCCTGCAACATCCTTGAAAGAATGGAAGGGGGAGACTGCCCATCTGCCGTGAAGATTCATGAGTAGAGCACTCCATGCCATGGCCTCAGGAGCTATTCCATGGCTGGAGTTGGAAGCCCCTTTTCTCAAAAATAGGGGAGGAAGAGATGGTCAGGCACCAACTTCAGTTACTGATTAGTAAATTCGGCTGGCTAAAGTATAATCCTAGGAGCAGCTAAAGTTTGAACCTGTCCAAGTTGGAAAGCCAGTAGCTGCCATTTTAACTCCATCCCCAACATGAGGGGAAGTGGGGCTGACTGAAAATCACAGTGATGTTAGGGACTGGCTTCTTACAAACCAGATCAGACTGCAGCCCTAATATAAGCTCCAGCCCCACCTCTAGTTGGAAGGAAGCTGGGGAGACCTGCACCAGCCTCTCTAGGCAACTGCAGGCACTTTCATCTGCCAAAGACTGAATAGTGGGACACTTGGGGCACCATTCAACTCCAGAAGACTGAAGGGGAGCTGTGTTTCCTTGATCTCTCTGGACAACTGCAAGTGCTTTCAGCCTGCACAGACTGAGTTGTTGAGCACCTTTGATTCCATCCCCACCCACCACCAGAGGATAGGAGGGGGCTGGTGATTCTTCAGCCTCTCTGGCCAACTGTAGGCACTTTCAGCTCACACAGACTGGATAATCAGACAACTGTAGCTCCATCCCTGCCCCCCAATAGATTAGAAGGGAAGCTGTGTTTCCTCAGACTCTCTGGGCAATGGCAGGCACTTTCGGCCTGCACAGACTGGACTTTTGGGCACCTGTGGCTCCACCCCCACCCCCCAATAAGATAAGAGGGGCCTGGTGTTTCCTCAACCTTTCTGGGCAACTGCAGGTGCTTTCAGCCCACACAGATGAGATTGTTGGCATTCCAGAGGGTCCACTCCCACCCCTGGCATGCGAGAATGGGGGCTTGTGCTATGTCAGTGTACCTGGGCAACTGCGGTCAGTTTTGACTTGCATGGCTGAGTTTGCTGCCCACACCTGCCCTAGGCAGGGAAGGAAGGGGTGTGAAGCTTCATCAGTCTCTCTGGACAAATACAGATGATCTTGGCCTGCACAGCCCTACCCCTGGAAGAGGAGAAAGGTGGGAGAAGCTACAATGCAGGCAGCATCAGCCCCCAGAGCTTACAGTACCAACTACATCCTTGGCTCCTATTACACAACCAGAAAGGGAGAAAAGGCAAGAAAGCCTTAAACTAAAGAGAAAAACTGTGCCCAGAATAAATACATCTATAAAAAAGGCAGATCTTATGGGAATGAAAGGCACAATAAATGAAATCACAAATGCATTGGGGGCATATAACAGCAGATTTGAGGAGGCAGAAGAAAGGATCAATGAGCTAGAAGACATGGCCTCTGAAAGTGAACATACAAAAGAACAGATAAAGAAAAGAATGGAAAAAATTGAACAGGGTCTCAGGGAACTAAATGACATCAAAAGATGTGCAAATATATGTGTCATGGGTGTCCAAAAGGAGAAGAGAAGGGAAAAGGGGCAGAAGGAATATTTGAAAAAATAATGGTGGAAAATTTCCCAACCCTATTGAAGGACATAAATATGCATGCCCAAGAAGCACAAGTATTCCCATTTGAAAAAATCTGAATAGACCTACTTCAATAGATTTACTAATCAGAATGTCAAATGACAAAGACAAAGAGAAAATTCAGATAGCAGCGAAAAAAAAAAAGCAATGTATCACACACAACAGATGCCCAATAAGATTAAATGCTGATTTCTCATCCGAAACCATGGAGACAAGAAAGTAGTGGTATGTTATATTTAAGATACTAAAGAGAAAATGTTCCAGCCAAGAATCTTATATCCAGCAAGATTTTCTTTCAAAAATGAGGGTGAGGTTAGAATATTCACAGATATACAGAAACTGAGAGAATTTGTAACCAGCAGACTGGCTTTGCAGGAAATACTAAAGGGGATGCTGCAGCCTTAACATAAAAGACAGGAGAGAAAGTCTTGGAAGAGAATCCAGAAATGAAGATTATATCAGTAAAAGTAACTAAAAGTGTAAATAGAATGTTGAAAATAAGATACGACAGATAAAACCCAAAGGTCAAAACGGGTGAAGTAAGGAATGACTTTACAGTAATAACATTGAATGTTAATGGATTAAATACCCTGATCAAAAGATACAGATTGCTTGAATGGATGAGAAAATATGAGCC